>PVLA01005205.1:0-153317 GCA_004027455.1 Hydrochoerus hydrochaeris | reverse complement strand
AAAAAAAAGCAAAACAGAAAAAGGGTAGCAACAATACAGAATTCTAAAAGAAAGAAAGAAAAAGGAAAATGAGAAACAGCCCCACTAAGAAATCAGTAATTTATAAATTATAGACTGTCATCCTGGATGTAATTGTTCAAGTTACAAAGTTAAAGGGTACATAGTAAACATTCAAACAGTCAGACTACAAACAGTTCTGATCAAAGATCCAACAAAGATTCAGCAATATGGTCATCTATTTTACACACTCAAACATACATGCAGTTATATCCTTTAGAGCACTTTCTTTTCCTCTCTTTTTTACAATAGCAATTACACATTTTGGTTTTATTACACTTGTAGTTCTTATTTAATTTTTATACTAGAGACACAATATGTTATTTATAAATATGATTCTTATTTCACTAATGAGGAAAGTCTCAAGTTGTCTCCATTTGCCTATGAAGGCCTCAAGAGCATCCTTTTTTATAGCTGAGTAATATTCCATTGTATAAAAATGCCACATCTTTTTCATCCACTCTGCAGTTAATGGGTATCTTGGTTGTTTCCAGGATTTAGCTATCACAAATTGTGCAGTTATGAACATGGGTGCAAATATATCACTGTGATATGAACTTTTCAGTTCTTCAGGGAAAATACCCAGGAGGGGAATAGCTGGATTGAATGGGGCTTCCAATCCTAGTCTTCTGAGAACTCTCCATATGGATTTCCATAATGGTTGCACTAGTCTAAATTCCCACCAACAGTGGATCAGTGTTCCTTTTTCCCCGCAGCCTCGCCAACGTTTGTTATCAGTTGATTTCTTGGTGGCAGCTATTCTTTCTGGAGTAAGGTGGAATCTTAATGCTGTTTTAATTTGCATTTCTTGAATGACCAGTGATGGTGAACATTTCTTCATGTATTTGTTTGCCATTTATATATCTTTCTCTGCGAACTATGTGTTCATCTCAGATGCCCATTTTTGGAGAGGGTCTTTTAATTTGGGTGGCTTGAAGTTTTTCAATTCTTTATATATTCTGGACACAAGTCCTTTCTCTAAGGGGTTGCTGGTTAAAATTTTTTCCCACTCTGTTGGTTTTCTTTTCACTCTGTTGGTGATTTCCTTTGAAGTGCAGAAACTTTTCAATAATATGAGATCCCATTTGTTGATTCTTTGAAGTGTTTCCAGGGCAGTTTGCATTTTGTTCATGAATCTCTGCCTACCCCTATGTCTCTAAGACTTCTGCCTACCTTGTCTTCCAGTAGATTTAGTGTTTCTGTTTTAATATTTAGGTCTTTGATCCATTTAGACGTTAGTTTTGTGCATGGTGATAGGCTTGGATCTATTTTCAGTCTTTGGCATGTAGGGAGCCAATTTTTCCAACACCATTTATTAAAGAGACTATCCTTCTTCCAGTGGACATATTTAGTCCCTTTGTCAAATATCAGGTGGCTGAGTGCCTTTGTAGTTGTGCTTGCATCTTCTAATCTGTTCCATTGATCCTCAGGACTATTTCTGTGCCAGTACCAAGCTGATTTTATCACTGTGGCTTTATATACTGTTTCAAGTCAGGAATTGAGATGCCTCCTGCCTTGCTTTTGTTGCCTAGAATTGCCTTAGCTATTCTAGGTTTCTTCTGTTTCCAAATGAATTTTAGTAATGTTTTATCTAGATTTGTGAGGTATGTCACTGGTATTTTGATTGGGATTGTGTTAAATCTGTATAACAGTTTTGGGAGTATGGCCATTTTCACAATGTTGGCTCTTCCTAACCAAGAGCAAGGAATGTCCTTCTATTTTCTAATATCCTCTTCAATCTCCTTTTTCAGCATAGTATAATTTTCAGCATATAGGTCTTTTACATTTTTAGTTAGATTGATTCCTAAGGATTTCATTTTTTTACATATTATTGTAAAGGGCTATATTTCCATAATTTCTCTCTCAGTGAGTTCTTTGTTTGTGTACAGGAATGCTATTAATTTTTGAGCATTGACTTTGTATCTAGCTACACTGCTGAACTTGTTCATTACCTCTAGTAGTCTTTTAATGGAGTTTTTTGGGTCTTCTGTATAGAGTATCATGTCATCTACAAATAGTGATAATTTAACTTCTTCCTTTCCTATCTTTACTCCTTTTATTTCTCTCTCTTATCTGATTGCCCTGGCTAGTGTTTCCAGAACTATATTGAAAAGGAGTGGTGAGAGTGGACATCCTTGTCTTGTTCCTGATTTTAAAGTGAAAGCCTTCAGTTTTGGCCCATTTAGTATAATATTGGCTGTTGATTTGTCATAGAGGGCCTTTATAAAGTTGAGGTAGACGCTGTGCATTCCACGTTTCTGAAGGGTTTTTATCATGAACATGTGTTGGACTTTGTCAAAAGCTTTTTCTGCATCTATTAAGATGACCATGTGGTTTTTATTTCCGGCTCTGTTGATGTGGTGTATTACATTTATTGATTTGAGTATGTTAAACCACCCCTGCATTCCTGGAATGAACCCAACTTGGTCATGATGTATAATCTTCTTGATGATTTGCTGCATTCTATTTGCCAGTATTTTTGTTGAGAATCTTTGCATCAATGTTCATTAAGTGAGATTGGCCTATAGTTCTCTTTTTTGGTTGGATCTTTCACTGGTTTTGGTATCCGAGTAATACTTGCCTCCAGGAATGATTTAGGGAGGATTGCTTTTTTCTCAATTTCATTGAAGAGTTTAAGGAGCACTGGCATCAAATCTTCTCTAAATTTCTTGTAGAATTCAGCTGTGAATCCATCAGGACCTGGACTTTTCTTTGTTGGTAAGATTTTAATTACATTTTCAATTTCAATAGCTGATATTGGGTTGTTCAAAATTGCTATATCTTCTTGGTTGAGCTTTGGTAATTCATATGTTTATAGAAATCTGTCCATTTCCTCTGTTTTTTTTTTCCATTCTATTTGAGTAGAGATTTTCAAAGTAGGTATTCATGATCTTTTGAATTTCCATGGGATCTGTAGTAATTTCTCTCTTTTCAGTTCTTATTGCATGAATTTGGGTTTTTTCTTTCTTTCTCTTGATGAAGTTACCTAGGGGTTTGTCAATTTTGTTTATTCTCTCAAAAAACCAGCTTTTTGATTCATTAATTCTTTGTATTTTTTTTTTTTTTTTTTTTTTTTTTTTTTTTTTTTTTTTTTTTTTTTTTTTTTTTTTTTTTTTAGTTTCAGTTGCATTGATTTCTGCTCTAATGTTTACAGTTTCCTCTCTTCTATGAGCTTTGGGTTTAGCTTGCTCTTCTTTTTCTAGAAGCTTGAGATGAAGCATTGGGTTGTTTATTTGTGCTCGTTCTGTTTTCTTGATATGACAATTTATTGCTATATATTTCTCTCTTAAGATTTCTTTCAATGCATCCCACAAATTTCTGTATGTTGTTTCTATATTTTCATTGAATTGTAAGTATTGTTTTATTTCTTCTTTAATTTCATCTGTAGCCCACTGGTTGTTCAAAAGTCTGTTATTTAAATTCCATGTATTTATGCAGATTTTACAATTTCTTTTGCCATTAATTTCCAATTTCATTGCACTGTGGTCATTTATTATGCATGGTATGATTTCAATAGCTTTGCATTTACTTAAGAATGTTTTATGGGATAATATATGATCTATTTTGGAGAATGTTCCATGTTCTGCTGACAAGAATGTGTATTCTGATGTGGTTGGGTGGAACACCCTGTAAACATCTACTAAGTCCAATTGCTCACAGGTATGATTCAGTTCTATTATTTCTTTGCTGACTTTTTGCCTAGTTGATCTATCTCTTAGTGACAATGGGCTGTTAAGATCTCCTGTTATAATTGTGTTCTTGTGTATTTGGTTTTTCATGTCCATTAGTATCTGTCTTATATAGTTAGGTGCTCCTGTATTTGATGCATATATATTTATAATTGTTAGTTCTTCCTCTTGAATTTTACCACTAACAAGTATGTAGTGACCTTCTCTATCTCTTTTAATCATTTTAGGTTTGAAGTTCACATTGTCTGCAAATAGAATAGCTACCCCTGCTTTTTTCTGGGTTCCTGTTGCATGGAATACTGTTTTCTATCCTTTGACTTTTAATCTATGAGTTTCCTTTTGGGTGAGATGTGTTTCTTGTTTACAGCATATTGTGGGATCCTGTTTCTTGATCCATTGTGTTAATCTATTTCTTTTTATAGGTGAATTGAGGCCATTTATATTTATGGATATCACTGATATGTACTGGCTCGACTTTGCCATGTTATGTTCCAGTTGTTTCTTTCTGCTTTTCCTCTTATTTAATTGCTTATCCTACCTGGTGGTTTGTTTCTGTTGTTGTTTTGGGGATTGTGGTCATTTTTATCTCTGTCTAGTATGTCTTTCAGTACTCTTTTTTAGGGTTAGTTTGGTGGACTTGAATTTCTTCAGTTGTTCTTTGTCATGGAAGTAAGTATCTTGGTTCTCCATTAAATTTGAATGAAAGTTTTGCTGGGTACATCAGTCTGGGTTGAAGGTTGTTTTCTTTCAGGGCTTGAAATACCTCACTCCAAGCTCTTCTTGACTTGAGGGTTTGTGCTGAAAAGTCTGCTGTGGTTCTGATGAGCTTTCCTTGATAGGTGAGTTGTGTCTTTTCTCTGACAGCTTTTAGTATTCTGTTTTTATGCTGAATGTCTGAGATCTTAATTATGTGTCTGGGTGTGGATTTATGTTGATTGTGACTGTTTGGTGTTCTATATGCCTCACTTATATGCATATCAGATTCTTTCCCCATGTTTGGGAAATTTTCTGCTATTATTTCTGTCAATACTTTACATGTGTCATTTTCCTGGACTCCTGTATCTTCGCTAATGCCCATTATTCTTATATTGTTGCTCTTGGCATCATCATGAAGCTTCTGGATTGTCATTTGATTCTGCTTTTTTATTTTTAAAAGTTCTATCCTTTCCTGATCACTAAATGTGATCCTGTCCTTAAGGTCTGAAATCCTGTCCTCAGCTTCCTTTAGGTAGTTTTGCATGCTTTCAATAGAATTTTTTGTTTCTTGGATGTCTCTTTGAGTTTGTTTCATGAAGTCTGCTTGTTTTCTATATTGTTCATTCAAAGTTTCAATCAGTTCCCCATGCTGATATACTTTTTTCTCTAGTTCTTCTTTAGCTGCATTCAATAACTCCTTTACTAAAGTTGTTATTTCTATCTTTACATGGAGAATACTTCTAATTTGATTTCCTCTATAGCCTGATGCATTTGATTTTTTATTTCACTTGCTATCTTTTCAGAGATTCCCAGTGTGTTACTTTTGGGGCCCTCTATTTCAATGTCTCCTATACTTGCTTCTGGTGAACTATATGTTTGAGACTGCATTTTGCTTTTTTGTTTTGTCATTTTCACTCTGCCTCCTGTTTTCTATGTGTCGGAGGGGATCACACACACTCTTTTCAGACACACCAAAGTCTTGCAGTTAGTTGGAGGGGGTTTTACTACTGGTCCTATTTATCCCCTGTACACCTCTATTTTAGGGGTATACTCACCACAGTGATACAGCTAATCCACTGTAGTCCAAGGTTCTCCACCTGGGAGCAAAGTTCCAATTTTTTTCACACTAACTGGAGCCTGCTGAGATCTTATGTTCCAGGTGGGAGGGCAGGCCCAGCTGAAGCAGTCCAGGGCACTTTTCAGTCTTGAGCAGGCCTCCTCGATGTTCCCAGTGGCAGGGCGGGCCCACGGAGGAGGTTCCGGGCAGTTTACCCCTGATGCAGGCTTCTGCTAAGTTCCTGGTGGCAGGGCAGGCCCACCCTATTGACTTTCTTATAATTTTATAATGTACCTTTCTTTCTCTGGTAATTTTTATTTTGCTCTACATATTCTAACTTCTTTTGATTAGTATTTGCATGACCATTTTTCTATTCTTTTAATTTCAATATGCCTAAATAGTTACATTGAAAGGGAATGTCTTATAGATACCATAAGGGTATATACAACATACCTTTTTAAACTACTCTGGAAACTTCTTTCTTTAAGTAGTATATTTATAGACAGTTTCTCTTAATGTAATTACAGAGATATTAGCAATTTTATTTTTCATTGCTGTTTCTCCTCTATTTTTTTTCCTTACTTCTTGTGGATCATTGTTTAGCATTCTGTTTGATTTATCTGTACTATTTGTAGGTATATTTCTTTGCTATTTTAAATGCTGTAAGTTTCAAATTATATAATTTATTTAATGCTAGAGATATTACGTAATCTATCACAATCTATTGGTCTCATTATTCTACCAGTTTAAGTGAAGTATACACATTTTACTTTCCTTTATATGTTTTTATTTTTTATTTTTATTCTCCTTCTTTACAGTATAGTTGTTTTGATTACATCAGACTCTGCTACTTTTAAATTTCAAATGTTAGGCATAGCCTAGAGTACTTAAAAGAAGAGAACAGAAGAGAAGAGAAAGGAAGGAAAATATACAGTGCTTCCTCATATTTTTTGCTTAAGGTTTTCTTTTCTCTTGACATTTAAAGACTTCTTGCTTCCAAAACTATCTGGCCCCAGTGTGTGAGAAATTGGTTGCCAGGTGTTGTGGAATTGTAGAAAAAGGCAGGCAGATCCAGATTTACACAATGTGTAATTTATGATGGGGGTACATACAAGAATGGTAAAAGGCAGCAGCAAGATCAGTAGATCTCTCTTATTTGGACCAGAGATAGAGGGTTATATAATGGATAGGACAAAAGGGACACACGAGTATACCTGGCTTATCTCAAGGACAGCAGCACATTCTTGGCACTAATAGCACCAGACTTCAGATGATAAAGCTCCAAATATGAATCTAATGGGTCTTTCCATTTAAAAAAATTATGCTATGCTGGGAAATTATGCAGGGAAAAGAGACCAGGGCTGCACAGGTGCAATCACACTGGTTACAACTCAAGATGGCTGCAGAAAGGTCAAACTGAGTCCCTAAATTCCTCTCTTTATCTTTGTATTCTTTTTAACATTTTTTATTTAAAAGAGGATAAAACAATAAAACCAATCAAAACAAGCCAGTCTAAAAGATACAGGACATCAAAACATTACAAAATCAATAATAATTACCATAATGCCTTGTGATGTCTTCAAAATAGCTGCAGATAACTTCACACACAGTAAAAATCAAACAGAAAAGAATAGAAAAAACAATAAAAATGAAACAATGAATGCAATAAATGACTTCAAGAATAGAAACAATAAAAATGAAACAATGAATGCAATAAATGACTTCAAAACAAGCCTATAGTAATTGCAAAATTGCTACCATAATATATCTTGCTATCTTTGAAATAGCTATTCCTGCCATTGTTTTTGACATAATCAAATAAAACAAAAGAGAATAAAACTCAACCCAACAAAACAATGCAAATAATATCAAACCTTCAAAATAAGACCATAGGGAATCAACAATGGTTGCAACCCTCAAAACGAGACCCCCTGCCTAGATAATACACTGCCTACCACTATCCTCTGAACCTATGGTCAGACCACTGGGCCTAGACTTGCAATGTTAATGAAACAATAAAGCACCACAGGCATCCAATTGCATTTCACCCCCATAGCTATCATCACAGCCTGTGTTCCTGTGGATAAGCCTGTCACTTACTTTGGGGAAGGGCGGGGGGTTGGTATTTCTTGTTTGTCAGCCCATGAGCCAGAAAGGGCTGGGGTCTGTCTGTTCCAGTCCTGCAACAGCCTGTACATGGTGCCGGTTTCCAGACTGGGCTTGCTTGCTGGTGTGGCCTTGTTCTCTCTTCCCCAGGTCTGCGAATGACACTGACTCATGAGGAGAGGCTGGAATCTGTCTGCTCCAGTCTGGTGGCCCCCCTGTGTGTGGCGCTGGTTCCCAGACTCCATTTGTATTCTTTTTTGAGTAGATTTGCTGATAAGAAATGTTCTTAGTTTGCTTTCATCTGAGAACATTTTGATCTCCTCCCTCATTTCACTCCTTTTCTTTTATTTATTTATTTTAACATTTCTTCACTGATTTCTAAAGAGTATTTTTGAGAAATACAAAATTCTGGGTTGATGGTTGCATTCTTTCAGCAAGTAGAAAATATTATACCACTTTCTTTTTCTAACATGCAGGGTGTCTGATGTAAAACTTGCTGTCACTGCATTGGTTTTTCATATAATTTGCTGTCCGTACATTGATTTTCCACCAAACGGTCCTTTATTTTTTCTGACTTATTTCAATATTTTTTGTTTCTTTTTAGTGTTTAGAAGTTTAACTGTTATGTTTCATAATGTGAGTTCTTTTGAGTTTATCCTGTTTGAATTTCTCTCAACTTTTGTGACTTACAGGTATGATAAAAAAATTCAATGAGTGCTTAAATTTAAAATTTTATTACAGTAAAAAGTATTGTCATGAATTCCTCTAAAATCCTTCCCTTCAGTTTGAATACAGTTATTCATTTATTCCTGCCACTCTCTAAAGCAGGTCTGGAAGTTCTCTTTGGTGTCTGGTTACACTGTTCTGACTGGCTCAGTATCCTGAATGGATTCAAAATGTTTGTTATTCATGATAATTGAGCCTTTGGGAAAGAACAAGAATCTGCACCAATCTGGTGAGTAATGTGGATGAGGACACACATTTTGTTTTTATTTAACAGATACTGCTGTAAATTGCTGATCAATACAATGTGGTCAAAAGATAAGTTGAATGTCTAAATTTACAAAAGCTATTCAGTAAGAGGCACATTGCCATTAATTTTCCTCAAAATACTCAAAATTTTCTCTCTTGCTTTGAATGCACTTAACCCATCATTCTTATCATGGTCCTTTGCACTAAGTTTTTTTTTTCCCAAAAATTTAATATTAACCATATTTTTCCCATCATCTTTTGTATATTTCTTGCCAAATTTTGGAGGTTTCAGCAATTATTTTTAGTAATACGTTTCCAGCCCTTTTTTCTCTATTTCTATTTCAATGACACAAATACGGTGTCTTTTATGGCACCAAAAATCTCTGAGACTTTTCTCCCCCTGTTTATTTTCACTCTACAGTTGAGATTAGATAATTTCTATGCTCTGTATTCTAGCCCATTGTTTCTTCTCAGTGTTCCCTCCATAGTGTTTTTGAGGCTGTTCACTGAGCTTTTTATTTCAGTAACCATGTTTTCCATATCTAACATTTTTGTTTTGCTTTTATTTATATCACCTATGGCTTGGCTGAGGCTTTGTAGTTATTTGTTGTGGTTTTTTATTTTTTCATTTGCTTTAAGAATATTTTTATTACTCATTATGTAATCCTTTTTTAAAGTTACCTAAAATATTTGTCACATACTTCTAACATTTATGTGGTTTCTGTATTGGTGGCTATTCAGTACTTTTGTGATTTCATATGAGGTATTCTTTGTTCTTAGTATGAGTGATTCTTAAATGAAACCTGAAATTTTTCATATATGTTATGAGACTGGATTTTCTTTAATATCCTGTTTTAGGTGGATGCACTGTATTGAATTATATCTCAAAAATTTCATGCTCCCTCAGAAACTTATAAAGGCATCTTACTTAGATCTAGGATCATTGCAGATGTAATTAGGTTATAGTGAGGTCATAGAGTCAGCCAGTTACTTGCTTTCCTGTAAGAAGAGAGAAATTTGAACACAAGAATACACATGGAATAAAGAATATCATGTAACAAGGACAGTAAAGATTAGAATGATGTCAAGGATTGTCAGCAGCCATCAGAAGCTAGGCAGAGCAAGGAAGTGGGGTTTTTAAATAAAACATATCTGCACTGACATCTGGATTTTGGAGCCCTAGCCTGCAGAACTGTGGGAGAGTAAGTTTCTGTTGTTTGAAGCCACCTAGATTTTTGTCATTAGATATGGAAACTCTAGGAAAGAGACATAACTGACTTTCTAACATCATTTCATTCAGATAAGTAGGGGAGTGTTAGATTTTATTGCTCAGTGTTTGTAAAAGTCTAGGATCCAGACATACAGGAAGGGGTGCTTATGAATGAGATATGAATTGTTTTTAAATAGACTCCATGTTTCTGTGGTAATAGGCTGCATTATAGCCTGAAATTACCCCTATTGCTAGGGGTTTCAATGTGTTTTATATCATTGTTCTGAACTGTACCAATAAACTCTGCCATTTTAAATGATTTGATACTTTCATTTCTTTAACTAATGAAAGATGATAAATTTGAAAAATTATTTTATAAGAAGAGCACATTAATGCTTCCAGGCAAAGCATCCAATAAATAACTTTCCCTTATTCGTTTTCACTTCCTATCCCTGTCAATAATATATTTATTATTAGATCGAAAAGATTGATAACATTGTTGGAGCTGTGCAATTACTCAATACAAATATTTTCTTATTATTATGATTACATATGCATAAATTTTTTTTTCTTTTGCTCTGAGTCTAGGAATTTACTGGAGTTAAATGTCATTTTTTGTAGATTAAGTATCATAGTCATTGTGTCATTTAAAATAGAACTGTTGAAGTTTAAAATTTAAGTATATTTTGCTTATTCTTCCTTTCCATTACCTATTTCATCAAGCTTTTCTGAATTATACAATCTCTTATGTTATCCAATTTTAGCTGTAATTTTTTAAATTAGATATACCCTTTCTTGAAAAGTGATCTATATTTTTACTTCGTGTTTTGGTTTTCTCCTTTTATCTGTATGCATCTTCTATTATATTCCTAAGAGGGGAAACTGATTGAGACTTTGATGCTACCTAAGAGTTCTTTCTTGTAGGCAATGGAATCTTTCTCATCATATCTTAAGAGAAGAAAATAACAAGAAGAACTTTGGGATCTCTGAGAGTTGATGTTTATCTAGGAGACCAAAATTTGGAGCAGGAGGAACCAAGAAATCAGCAATCAAGAAGCTTAGCCACTGTCCCCCTTGGAGGAACATCTTAGAGAGGATGCTAGTGGTCACATTGCACTGCTCTCCCTGGTGTCTCTATGAAGAGGAATTCCAAGAGTTTATGTAGCCTCTGCATTCCTAGCCCAACGGGCAAGAGCCCTTTTGGTTGAGCCTCGCCCATGAGCTCGTAATGTATGTAACATTTATCATGCAGCAGAAAAAGGAGGAATTATGTCCTCAGCTTGAGCAATGGCAAGTGGGAAGTGGGAGGTCAGAGTCAGGAATATTTCACTAAGGTTATACATAATGAGAAGGACATGAAGATCTGTAAATATATTAAGATACCTCTAGGAAGGATGTTATGACAATGCAGACCTGGAAAATCAAGTAACCACTACAAGGTTTAGCCTCTACTTATAGATGATAGACTTGAAAGCTGAGAATGACTGGTCATAATTCTGAAGGTGTTATTCCATCATCTTCTAACACTCAGTGCTGCTGAGATGCAGCATGCATCATGTTTGCTCTTTTGGGACTAAGAGTTTGTTGATTGATTGATAGATTGGTATTTATAGTTCTCTCTCTCTCTCTGTCTCTCTCTCTCATTCTCTCTCTGTCTCTTGCATTCCCATGCACACTTCCTTCTTTTTTTCCTTCCTTCTCTTTTTTAATGCAGTACTAGGGATTGAACTCAGGGCCTTCACACTGAGCTACATCCCTATCACTTTTTAAAATTTCAAAAGATTCAGGGAAAGTTCTCACCAAGTTACTAAGTGGCCAACACTGGATTTGAAATTGTGACTCTTCTGCCTCAGCTTCCCAGATTGATAAACAGATTACAACCCTGTGCCACTAGGCCCAGGTAGACCACTTGCTTTTCTCCCGTGTTCTGAACTTTTATACCATTCTTCTAGGTAGAAATGCTTGTGGACCTGTGTGTTTGGTGAGCCTTCTCCTTCAGTCCTTGGAATTATCTTTTTTGTCAGTGTACAGCTCTCTTTGCTCCCTTCCTTTAACTCCTTTTCTGAAATATCCATCAGGAGGAGATTGGATCTGCAGCAGTGTCTCAGTGTCATTTTCTCTTCCCTTTTTGTTGTTTCTGTAATTGCTTTTGGTTGAGTTACTTCTCTTCTACCTCATCTCTTAAACTGTTTCTGCTTCACAATATATGTACTTGATTAAAGGATAAATACACGCTGAGATTTCCTGAGATTATTAACTAGATCAGTTTAGAATATTTATAATATTGTTCCTTCAATGTATCTGTGGCTTCTTTTGGACATATTTTTCAATTGAACACTCAATGCTTGGGACCACTGTCTGTTCTTTATAATGGCTTTTTTTCTTTCTTTTTCCTTTCCTTTCCTTTCCTTTCCTTTCCTTTCCTTTCCTTTCCTTTCCTTTCCTTTCCTTCTCTTCTCTTTTTTAGTTACATACTGTCTCTAATGGATTTGTCTTTTAAAGGTTTTTAACCCATTTTGAATTAATTTTTCTGTATTATATGAATCAGTGGTCCAAAATTTATTATTTGCGTGTGACTACTCATTTGTCAAGCAATACTTGTTGAAAAAACATTCTCCTGTGAAATAATTAAGCACTATTATTTAAAATCATTATCAAGAGGTAATCCACAAGCCAGGACATTCACCCTCTCAAAGTGTATAACTGACTGGTTTTTAGTATATTCACAGATCTGTGCTACTGTAACTATTACCAATTGTAGAAGAAACTCCATCCCCTTTAACGAATGTCCTTTTATACCTCACCCCCTCCAGGTCTACACATGCACATTTTTTTCTTCTAGGTATTGCATATGAGTGGAGTAACCCACCATGTGGTCTTTTGTGGTCTTTTTCTGTCGCTTAACACAACCCTTTCAAGTTCTATCATTTTGAAGCATATCTTCCTACAACTGATTCTTCATATCTACAGGTTCTGCACCTGCGGATTCACTCAACCATTGATGGAAAAATATTTGGGAAAAAATTTCCAATTGTATCTCTAGTAAACATGCAGAGATTTTTTTCTTGCCATTATTCCTTAAGCAACACAATATAAGAACTCTCTGCGTAGCATTTGTACTATTAGATGTTATAAATTAGAGATTCTTTGAAGTATATGGCAGGCTACGTGCAGGCTCTGTGCAAATACTATACCATTTCATATAAGAGACTTGAACATCTACAGAGTTTGTTATGCAGAGGGATGCTAAAACCAAATTCCATAAATACTGAAAGACAACTGTTCACTCCTTTTTTAAATCTAAATAATATTCTATGGCATAAATGTCTTACAGTTTTTTTATCTGTTAGTTGACAGACATGTGAGTTGTTTTGATCATTTAATGATAAAAATCGATGCTATGATAGACAGTCATGTATAATTTCTTGGGTGGGAATATATTTTTATTTCTTGAGGTATAGACTTCAAAGTAGAATTTCCAAATCATAGGTTAACTATATGTTTAACTGTTTCAGGAATTGTCAAACTATTTTCCAAGGCAGCTACACCATTTCACATGTCCACTAGCAGGGAATAAGTGAAGGAATTTGGCCGCCTTCGCCCCGAGAGTGTCCAGTCTAAGACCTTCCCCCTCCCAACACAACTGAACTCAGTGACTCATGTATCATTATCAGCTCTGCTATTGATAATCTCTACTGAGGTGCATTCTGAAGCCTCACTCTTGGGCAAGCATTATTCTTTCTCAAACCTTGTTCTTCATAGTCACAACCTCTTTCACTGAATTTTCCCTCCCCTCTCCTGATGACTTTATAAAAAATCTCATATCCTGTATGAGATGAACATGTCTGCCTGGTTTCAGACCAGTCCCTCTCAGGTTTGTTTTGAAATAAACCTGTCCTGTTGAGTTTATGCCTTTTTTCCCCCCTAACATTATCATGGTCCATACAGGAGAAGGAGTACTCTTGGTATCCCACACTTCTTCCTTTGTGATTCTCTCTCTCTCTCTCTCTCTCTCTCTCTCTCTCTCTCTCTCTCCATCTCTACCTTTTGAGCTCCAGAAGGTCATGTACCATTTCCTGCTAGCCCTCCACTCAGCATTGGATACTTCCTTATCCAGCGCAGGATTGGTGTGATTGGCCCCTACCTTGCCCAGGCACCAGGAATGTACAGGTCTGCAGTCCCAGACCCCAGGGGCATCTCACAGCCTCTCTGGTGGACTTCTTCAGAAACTGGGAGGGGAATGCCTGTCCAATCTCTCAGAAAAACCTTCTCTGAAGTCCCCGATCACATTCACGAGAGAGTTCATCCAGATCCTAGTTCCCAAATTTCTCAAATTCCAGGATTCATCCACTTGGGACATCTGCCTAATCTCCTGGAGAAACCTGTCATGTGGCCAGGCCACACAGAGTATCCCAGATCCCTCAAGGGTTCTACAGGTCCAGGCTCTGTGGTGGACTTCTGGAGAGATTAGGGCAAGGTTGGGTTAATTTGGCACATTTGATTTCCAATCCTTCATGACCTTGATAATTACCTGCAAGGGGCAGGAGACCCATTGTGCCCAAATTTTCTTTGCTCTCTGCTCATGTCTCTGTCTCTGCCAGATTTTCTCTGCTTAGCAGATACTCCTGCTGAAGGCAAGACCTACCCTTGCCTCCTTAGGCTCTGACCCTGACTGGCAGATAAGCCTCTGTTACACTGGCTTCCTCCTCTTGCCGCTCTTGCTCCAGCCCTACCTTCCATCACAGGGAACCACAGAAACAGCTGGAATTTTCATCTCCTCTCCTTTCCCCTCCCCACCAGTCACTCCAGCTCCTATGTGGCCCCTGCTGCTCCTGCAGTCCTTCCGCTAACAGCCAAAAATATAAATAAAAATTCTAGGCCTAGGAAAGCACCGATCGATAAATTCACTTTTGGCTTCCAATTTGGTGATATTCTTAACATCTTCCTTGTGCTTTGTAAATTCTTAAACTACAGTTACAGGTTTAAATTGTTCTTTCTGCAGGTACTAAGATAATTTTTACTACTCAAGGTCATTTGAAAGTCTGTTGGCAGCTACTCAAATTTAACAATGTAATGATCGGAGGTCAAAGAAAGAAAACACAAAAAGAAAATAGGAAGAGGGGACACGTTAAAATTCAAGTGGTTGCAGCCAAGTTTGTTATAAAAAAGTTACAGTAAGTAAAGTAGAGTACAATATGGAAGAAAGCTATTATATATAGATACAGATACAGATATATTTGATGCTGAGAAAAGGGTTGTGGAGGATGTGGTATCTAGAAAGAACTATGTTAATATGCTTACTTTTGTTGGTTTGGTCAAGTCCAGCAATATTCCTTCTAAAAGCTCCTTGTTGCTTAAATGGGACTAGGATGGCATGGCCTTGGCTGGTCAGTTATTCCTTCTCAGGTCCCAACTTTCTTCTCTGGTCTAATTGGTGCTTTAGCAAGACAAATGTTTTAACTTTCATTTCTGAAACTGATATTGGACATATGCTTTTCTGTATAAGTACCAGGGATTACCTAGACTGGTTAATGCCAACAATCAGGGCAGAGTTTCTTCTTTGCGCAGTTCTTACCTGATGTTATTGATATCATAGTATATTAAATGTACTCATTTCTCAAGTGTACAACTTTTCAAAGAGCCAAAGCTAAAAAAAAAATCTCATCATACCAATGACTTCCAGACTAGTCTTATTTGTGAGAGTAAATATTTAGGACCATGTTGAATTTTTTCTCACTTGTGGTCCAGCTACATGTGATAAGATGTACA
Source organism: Hydrochoerus hydrochaeris (assembly GCA_004027455.1). Taxonomy (NCBI): domain Eukaryota; kingdom Metazoa; phylum Chordata; class Mammalia; order Rodentia; family Hydrochaeridae; genus Hydrochoerus; species Hydrochoerus hydrochaeris. The sequence continues at coordinate 137,761 of PVLA01005205.1, read as the reverse complement.
TATCAATCCAGCATGAGACGACCAGCCAAGTTTCTTCATGTCATTTAATATAATGATGTCATTATAATTTTTGTGCTAAAATATGATGTTTCCCTTGATCTCACATTTTCTTACTGAAGCTTTATAATTGTTATCTGTTAACATTCTTCAGGGAAACAACTCCTAAAACAAGCGTGATTGACAAGGAAATAATGGTTCTCTGATCATACTATATATTTTAGGCTGCTTGATATCTAGATAAGATTATAAGATTAAACCTACTGTTCCCACCACAATCCTGATTTAACTGATCTCTTGGATGATCAAAAGATGTTCAACAACTATGCTAAGAGAGAAGGTAACATTTTGGCCCTGGCAAGGATCCAGGACATGTGGGTACCCTTTCTATAAGATCCTGAAACTTTGGTGAGTCTCCCAATCTCCTGAGTAGGAAGACTGTTGGAGCCAAGAGTACAGCACTCAACCAATGTCTAGTGTGCTAAAAGGGTCACTTGGTGACCCATCTTGGCAGCTGACACTGACAGAAGATTTGAGAGGCTCTGCGCACGGTTCCAAAAGTAATACCAGAGGAGACTTAACTGACCTTGATAGGCAGCAAGATGATGATTTTGATTAATACAGGTCTCATTTTAACTTGACTTTGAACACCTGGCAGAAAAGTATAACTAAAGAGATATTAAAGTCATAGTAATATAAGCTAGACATAAAAAGGGGCTCCAACAACTGAACCCTGTTGAGGGTCTCTAGCTACACCTGTAGATAAATCCAGGAGTAAACTGGTTACAATTGCTATTCTCGTGCCTTAAATACAGTATCTGGACTTCACTCCTGCAATATGCCTTTTTATTCTTATATTCATGCTTTAGACATAGGAGCTTTAATCTCCTGGTAAAGTTTGTTTATTCTCACCTAGGGACTACCAAAACTCCCAGTGACCATGCAGATGGAACCCAAGATAAAAATGCCTCGGATCTGCCCCCACCCCACAAAGTCTACCTGAGGGCCACACACACCACGCATCATATGACACTTTCCAGATAAACAAGATAACGTAACAGCAGCTCTGCAGGAGATGAGTACAGAAGTTCAGGTGGTGTATCTGGTGTCTTAGGACTCCCCACAAGTTCATGGGATTCATGGAAGTCCACTGTCCTATCTCAGCCTTTTTCCAAATAGTATTTGTTCTCTTTTTACTTACTTGTTTATTATTGCCATGCCTAATCAATCTGTTTCAGAGATTTTCAACCAACAGGATTGCAGTGATTTCATAAGCATTTGCCACAGAACACATCAACATGGTTCTCCTTCTTTAGTTCAGACAAAACCCCAAACACTGCCAGCCCTAATCACCAGGAAATAAATAAGGCAGAGATGTGCTGCCCATTTTCCCTATTGAACCATAAATCCCAGAATGAAGAAGTAGTTGTATTTCTTCATTCTGCCAACCTGACTGATACCACTCTAAGCAGCCCCCCAGCACAGCTACACTCAGTGACTCAGACCACTTTCATGCCTGCTGTTGATAGCAACACCACTCCCTGCACTTTCCCAAGTCTGGTCCTTGGGCCACCATTTACTTTTTCTGAAGCTTTGTTCTTGGTGGGAAGCCACAACCTCCTTTCTCTGAACCCTGGTCACTGTGACCCAATAAAAGATCCTATAGCCCCTACAAAAGGCGGGTGATTAGCCCAGAGTATTCTCTCTCAGGTTTTTTTTTTCTGAAATAAACTTGTCCTGGTGAGTTATATGTGGCCAGATATTTGAGCCTATTCTGGATTTAGGCATTTTACTGTAGTTGGTTTCTCAATTTCATGCTTTTCACAGACTTGCTAATGGTAAGAGGGAGTAGTTTCTTTCTTTCTCCCTTGTCAAGCATTTCTGGTTAAAGGATTTAAAAAAGTAAAAGCATTTTTGTTTGATGTAATATAAAATATGGAATTGATCTTTCTCCCAAAATTGGAGTTTTTTGAGTTCTGTGTTTAGGTTACTAAAATATAGCATTTAGCAATTCATGTAAAATTATATCAAGATTAAAATGTTTTTCTTAAATCTACACATTCCATCTCAGCATTAGGACCTCAAACATGGCTTGCGTTTGTTCTTTTTTGCTTTAAATGGTGATTTAAGGTGTAAAAGTTGAAATTCTGGCCAGGACATGGAGACTTACAAAATGCCACATTGCTATTCTCAATTATTGTTCTCTGGGAACGAAAACATGTTTTCCTTCTTTTTCCTAACAGTGAGCATTCCAGTGTCTTCCTCTCCTCCATAACAGTTGTGATTTTCTGACATTTTTGATTCTAGCCTTCTTAGTGTGTGTGAAGCGGCATCTCAGTGCGGTTTTGATTTGGATTTCTCTGACAACTAATGAGGTGAATTATCATTTCATGTCTTCACTGGCCATATGCAGATTTTCCCTTGGAGAAACATCTATTCTGATCCTTTGCTCATTTTGAAAATTGGGTTATTAAGTTATAAGAGTTCTTCTCTTTTTATTCTTTTTTGGAAATTTTAGGGATTAAAGGCAGGCCATGGAGGCATGAGCTCTACCACTGAGCTACATCCCCAACCCCAAGGTACTTTAAAAATACTATTCTGGATGCAACTGCCTTAGTAGCTATGTTACTTACAAACTATTTTCCTCTGTTCTGTATTGTATTTTAATTTTGGGGGATTGAAGCAGAGTCTTGTTATATAATTTGGGCTGGTCTTGAACACATTATGTGGCCCAAGATGGCATCAAGATTTTACAGGCCTCCTGCCTTCACCTTCCAAGTGCTGGAACTGCAAGCATGCACCACTATATTGGCTCTGTATTTTCACTTTCTTGATGATGTCCTTTAAAGTACAAAAGTTTTTTGTTTTTATGAGGTCCAAAATACACATTTTTATTTTCATCGCTCATACTTTTAACATTACATGTAAGATTTGTTTTTTTTGCCAGCTCCAAGGTCATGCAGACCTATTATTATATTTTCTTTTAAGAGTTCTGCATGTGGTTTTTTGTTATATTTTGAGTACAGTTTTCTATATGATGTGAAGTAATGGTCCAAATTTATTTATGTTTTTCATGTGACTACTCAATTATCCCAGCAATATTTGTTGAAAAACAATTCTTCCATGAAATAATTAAACATTATTGTTGAAAATCAGTTAACCATAAACACATGGCTTCTGACTCTATGAATTCTAACCCTATCTTTCTCTTTGTCTGCCCTTGAGTCAGTAACAGTGTTTTGATTTCTATTGCCTTATGGAGAGCTTAGAAATGAGAAAGCCTGTGTTGAACATTGTTCCTTTTCAGAACTGTTTGGGCCGTTCTGCTCTCTTGTAAATCCATGTGAATTTCAAAAGCAGCTTGTCAATTTCTATGAAGAAGTCCCCTGGGCTTCTGATAAGGATTATGTTGAAATTATCTGCTGTGTTCTTAAAAGGCAAAATTCAGAGGCTTGTGGCTCCATTTTCCACAGTGACTTCTTTATTTCTCTCAGAAATTTTGCTCAATGAATTTTTAAAAATATCTTTACTGTAGATGATAGAAAGGGATAGAAAATGACATGAGACACACATATAAATTAATAAGTAAATAGAGAAACACTCATAACACTCAGTAAAAAGTTAAACATTGTTAGGCATTACAGAAGTCACTTCATGTATGACTGGAAATCCTATCTTCCCTTTTTGAAGATAATTGTTATCCTTACTTTATATTAACCACTGATTTACTTCATCAAGTTATCATCCTTAGGTGTTTACCTAGAAATTACCATATAACTTTTCATTAAAAATAGATACTATTGAAATATTTTTAATCTATAAGTCACTCCTCTGTTCCTTTCATTTTCCATGCAACATACCTGTGGAATAACCTGCTATATTTGAGGGATGGCTCATTATAGCGTAGATTTGGCTGATTGCATTCTCTTGCTGCCAGCTAAAAGTTTCCTCTATCCTCTGTATTTCTTATAAATCAATATCCTTGATCATAATATGCATGTTTGATTCTGTTGACAACACCATTCCCAGTGTAAGTTTTTTTTGTCCAGAAGTACAAAATGTGATGCTAATACCAGTTGGTGCTCAATGCCTAAACCCATTCATTCACTGGATAAATGGTGGTATTTTATTAATATCATTAATATTTAATCTATTATTTACAATACTTTTATGAAAAGGTGCTATTCCTCAGGTACCATAATCTGATATAATTCTTTTTTTTTTTTTTTTTTGGTACCAGGGATCAAACTCACAACTTTGCACTTGCCAGGCAGGTGTTTTTTGCCACTGAGCTAAATTCCCAGCCCTGATATAATTCTTACAGGGAAAGATGCTTGATTTTTTCCCCTCTTGTTCATCATTTTCAAAGTAATGACTTTACTATCTGTCATTCACTAAGGAAATTAAGTCATTTAAAAATTATTATAAACTCATGGATTTAAACATATTCTGTATTTTAATCAACTGCAATTTTAATGTACTGTGAGGCTCAAATTGTTCCACCTTTTGTGCAGAGGAAACTTTTCAACTCGTGTCTCAGTCTTTCAACATGACGTTCATGTTACCTGACAATAATATGCCCAGTGGTCCTTCCCAGGCTCTTATCCTGTTCAAAAAATTGGACAAGACAACCAATGAACATAAAAAATTAACAGTTGTTGAAGATAAAAGAAGAAAAGAGTTATAAGTTAACTCTTGGGAAAAAAAAGCAAATGCACCCTGTGTGCAGGATGGACCATTGCAAGGACTAGAAGACAGAGATGTGAGGTCCCTGGCTATTGTCTTCTTTTAATTTATGGAAAGCTTCACGAATTTGCATGTCATTCTTGTGAGGGGCCGTGCTAATCTTTGTATTGTTCCAGTTTTAATATATGTGCTGCTGAAGTAAGCATGGCTATTGTTTTTAAATCATCTTCTGGCTTCAAATCCAGACTGTCCCACATAGCGCTCTGACAGACCTCCATAACTGACATGTCAACCCAATGACCCTGCCAGTTGCTATGCTCTAATTTTCTGCCTCATTAATAGTTTTCTAGAGCCACCTCACTGCTCTGTCTGAAGGTCTTGTGCTTATCCTGTACATTTCCTATTCCAAAGTTTGAGTCAGCCAAAAAGTTCTGGATTTCAGTGGAGAAGCTTTTAAGACAAAGTTTGATTGTTTGGAAGAATCCTTCTTCTCTTCCAAAGAGAAGAAAGTTAGTATTGTCCTTTTGCTGGGCAGAACCAGGAGTTGTTTTCTTCTCTGTGTGAATGTTTATCAAAAATAGATAAATTTCAAATTAGTTTTGTAAGTATGTATTTAATGTCCACCATCAATGTGCATCAAAGATGGATTATAATTAGTTCTACAAGGACCTACATATTTTCTCTTCACTATGAATTCTTGTATCAATCTCTAGTTATTTGGTTTTATGAAACAATGAAGTTCTAATAAATTGGATAGAATATTCTTATCATGTTTTTGTTTCCCCTTGATATGTTTTTCTTGTTCTGAGACTCATATAATTTATATGTTGAAACTTCTTTCCCTGTCTTTATCATTTTTTCTGATTTTACATGTATTTTAGATTTTTAAGCTTTTTATCTTCTTTATCTTTTGCTTTTGTAAAGGATGATCTGTATGTTTGCTTGCTGTTGATCTTTCTGATTTAGTTTTCATTTCTGGCATACTTTTTTTCTTTCCTGCTTTCTGTCTTTTAACTTCTAAGTATGTCTAGTTCTGATTTATGTTGCTTTTTCATATGCACATTGTTTATCAGTCAAAGTGTTGGTACAGTTAAAACATATATTTATTTTAAATTCATAATAGATAAGAATAGAAAAATGTATATTATAAATTCATACAAAATACACATAAAAATAAGAAATGATTATTTCACTAGTAATTAAATTCTGAGAAATAGAGACTACTTTTTGTGTATATATATATATATATATTTTTTTTAAATTTATTTTATTAGTATTATTTTGGGGGGTACAGGTAACTGAACTCAGGACCGTGTGCCTGTCAGGCAGGCACTATGCTGCTGAGCTATATCCCCACCCACTTTTTGTATATTTGATTGACAAGGGTGAAATATAATACTCATGGCTCAGGAAATGCTCAGCCTCACATACTACTCTGAGATGAATCCCCTCAAAATTCTTCCTCTAGCTTCAAGCATACTTACCACCTCATTTTTGTCCCTTTTGAAGCAGTTCTGGAAGTCCTCTTTCCTGGGTGTTTTCATCAGGTATTATTAAGCATATAATGAATGCTGCTACACAGACCATCCCATAGAAAGACAGGGTTGTAAAAATAGGACAGCGTGTCTTCATTCACTTTATTCACTGGATTATCACCGTGAGACTTCTGGCTTTTCTCCAAAGTCAAAAGGATCACAAAAGGTAAATGTTTTGAACTGATTCAGGACATTAAGGCAATGAAGACAGCCCAGCTTAAGACACTCATGAAAGAGGATTCAGAGAACTGCTTCAGAAAATGGCAAGGATGATGGGATGAGTGTGTTCAAGGAGCAGGGGGAGGATTTTGAGTGGGATTGCTGGCAATGTGTCTTTTACTGCAATAAATTTTTAAAAATGTAAACATTCACTCTGTCTTTTGATCATGCCTTATGCAAACTTTTTTGGGCAATTTGGCAATGTATAAGCAGATCATTAACATTATAACATAATTTGACCTAGAAATTTCACTTCTAGGAGACAGATTAACATTGAGATAACCCACTTCCTGGAAATTTTTAGTTCAAATTCTGGGCCCACAAATTCATAAATGTATTTTTGGAAAGGCTGCTTTACCTATTTGAGCCTCAGTTTCCCTAATCTGTATAATCAGGTAAAGTAACCTTTAGGGTTTATGATGCTTATGTGGTTCAATCTGCACAATGATGATTCAGGGTACTGTTTGTCGTGAAGTCAGTTCTCTATAAAAGTTTGTCTTCTTTCTCTCATCTTCTTTTGTTTGCTTGTTCTTCAGTTCTAGGGCCTTCCCACTGAGCTACATCTCCAGCCTTTTTATATTTTTTGTTTCAAAAAATGAAATACATCACGAAGGTGCCCAGGCATGCTTTCACTTGAAATTCTGACCCTCTTGTCTCAGCCTCTTATTGTGCTGGGATTACAAGCTTGGACCACCAGGTCTGGATTCTTCTGTCATTTTATTAGAATAAAATTTTCAATCTGCTTTTTTCTGACCTCTAAGTTTGATTTTGAAGGACAGTTTATCCCCAGGTTAGGTTTAGCAATGTTTTCTTGGACCTCTGCCTGACTTAGTAGTGTAACTCTTGGACTCTGTCCCTGAATTATAGGTTCTGCCCTCTGCGGAGCCTCCCCTGCCTAGAGTTAGTGTCATTAAGTTCCCTGCAGGGGGATCTAACTCACCCATCTCATGTGCAGCTCTTTCTACCTGCTCAGTTGTTAACTTTGGATTGGAACTCGGTTTCCTGCCTGGGCTTCCTGTGTCGCTTATGACTTGGAAATACTACAGAAGACATCTTGGCTGCAGTCCGTGTTCCTTGTTCAGACAAGCTGAAATACAGGCGGGTGACAGAGGGTGGAAGAGGTCTGATGAAGGAGCTTCTCCTTGGCACTTACGTGAATTAGACATTCCCTCTGGGAAGACTTAGAAACGCTAATTCCCAACATGGAAAGTGTGCTGTTTCTTGTCTTAGATGGTGCCTCATTTAATTTCTCATCTCTCACTGGCACAGATTTATGGAGTATGAATTTTCCCTGCAACAGGCAAGGGGGATGCAAGTTGGAATAAGATGAGAGCTTGGTCTTAAAGCAATCTCACACTTAAATCATTATGTAACAAAAAAATTACAGTAAAGACAAGTAGAGTGTTGTGTGCCTGATTCCAGGGTGACACCTGAAGGGCGGAGCTAGCTTGGTCTGAATCCAGCTGTGAGATTACAAAGGACTTGACTTTGACCATGTCCTGGTTGTCAGGGGGCCATGCCCAGTTATTGCACTGGCATGCCTGGAAGCATAAATCTGAGCCAGAATCCCAGTAGTTTGCTCTGTACTAGTGATGTCTAGTATTGTCAGAGAAGGAGGCATAGATATAGGAGATGTTTATAAAACCAGAGCATCAATAAGAGGCCACGTATTCCCTAAGATTAGATATAATTTTCAAGATAATGAGGGCTTTGCATCAGGGGAGTGACCAGATCAGATATAGGTTTTATTTAGACAATTTGTGGTATGATGAGGATAATGGGTTGCAGATGAAGAGATGAAATCAGAACCTTCCCCACTGGCCTAAGTATGAGGGAGAGGGACGTATCTGGAAGAGCGGAGGTGTGGAAGGAGAGGTGGAAAGCCTCATGTGTCAGGACCTGGCACTCAATCAGAAATTGTGACTGAAAGAGTGTGAACATCACAGAGGGGTGTGTGCTGGGTTTCTGGTTTGGGTCACCAGGAAAACAACAGACCCTCAGCCAAAGCAGGGTATAGATGAGAACATGTGGCTTGATGGGCGTTTAAGGTATTTTGGAAGTGTTGAATTTGAAACACCTGTGGGACATCCATGGAGAAGTCTTCAGAACACCATTATAATACAGGTCAGTTGATCAGTAACAAAAATAAGAGTGATAATGTGTACTCAAGGGTCCTCAACCCATAGGTAATGTTTAAAATTGTTGGACTAAGTGAATTTGTCCTGGATAGGGTGGGGGAGGTGATCAGCACACTGAAGCTGAATTGTGGGAAGGGTGGCACAGAGAGTAAATGCAGCATATTGCACACTTTTCTAGGCAGTGGTCCCCAGAGTGGGCATCCACTGACACTGGCCTTAGCAATGCAGTGCATAGCCTGTGTAGCTGTGTTTCTGTAAACCAGGGTGAAGAACAGGGTATTTACATAATGATAACAATGAGTAGTACTAGAGGTAGGAGCAGAACTAGGAAAGAATGTGATACAGAAACCACAGTGGCAGATCATTTCCCAGGGGCTGGGGGATGTGATACATTATGCCTAGGACATCTCAGATTTTGAGGGACTGATGGATAGGAGCTCTTTGAGGCAGTCATATTGGAGAGGTTTCCATGCACTTGCAGGGAAAAAAAAATCCTAACTCAGTGGGTAGAAACATGATTGAACATTATGGAAAGCAAGAGAGATCATAAATGCAACTGCTTACAGCAAAGGTGAGTTGGGGAAGCGGGAAGGGGGTGGTGAAGGGGTGGAGTGTAGTAGCAGAATCTTCACTGTAAGTAGCTTCGATCCAGGATGCACAAAGAACACTTGGTAGGAAAAGTGAGAAAGGAGGAGAATGAAGGTGAAAATGCAGAGGAATTGAACTGCAGTCACCAGTCTTGTACCCTCACAAGCTGGAGAAGACTCTTTTTTTGTCCATTCTATGTGGAGTGTGAGAGGTGGAGCTAGAGCCAGTCACAGTGTGGTCATGGGGGCTAGAGAAATAGATCACCTGGCAAGGCAGCCTTTAAAGGGATGGTTCCAGTCAGAAGTGTCAGCTCTACCAAAGGCAGAACTCACACTATGGGAGGGATTGCACAAGGTTTTCTATGTAGTTGCATCCATCTTCCTGCAAATTACATGGCTTCATGCTTCTTTATGACAGATTGTGTGTGTGTGTGTATATATATATATTCATGGATGTGTGAGTCACCTAGGCTGTCCTACAACTCAGTTATTGTGAGTTGTGTTGCTATAATCATGGTATGCATTGACCACCATAGTATGTCTTTTACTCTTTGGGGAATATACCCAAGACTGGATCAAATGCACAATGGTCAATCTTCACCTCTCCATTGTTTTCTTCTGGTCCTGGAAACTCCTTCCTGTCTCATCTTCTGACCCCTCCTGCCTTCCTGCTGTGTTCTCGTCTCTGTGAAGGAGTTACCATGGAATTTACAGTGTCTGCCAAGTGCCAGGCTGTACACTGGGCACTGGGCATATAGCCAGGAATAAGGTGGATTGTGTTCCTTCTTTCTCCCTGGAGAGAATCAGCAGGTAACAACATCAATATACACTAGAGCAGCGATGCGTGTGAAATACAATATGGAAGTAAGCCAGTGTGGCATCATGAAACAAGAAGGGCCAGGCATCTCTGACTGGTGACATTGGAACATGTGGAGTGAGTCAGTGACAGCAAAAAGGAGGAGAGGAGGATCCCACGGCGGAAGCACGAAGAGTTAAGGTCGAGGAGCAGGTTCCTGCTTAGGTCTTTCAGGCGCTGACCACCATCCTGAATCTGAGGTGGGAGCTGCCATAGGCAGTGTGGTAGGCCATGGCAGGAGTTTTCCTTCTGCTGAGAGGATTAGAAGCTGTTATATTAGATTTTGAATGTCCCTCAAAAGTGTGCTCAAAGTTGGGGCTTTAGAAGGTGAATAGATCTTTTTTTAAATTTTTTAAAAAATTTTTTCTTTAAAGGGATAAAACAAAAAAAGGAGAGAAATATTACAGAATATCAAAAAACATAAACAGTAAGAAATCACTAGCTGATAAATTACATATTGCTCTTTTAAAAATAGTTGTTCAAGTTACAAAAATTAAAGCACACAAAATGGACACTCAAGCAGTGAGACTGCAAACAAATCTGTTTAACAATCAAGAACTAAGAAATATGGGTAACAATCCTGCACACATAAATATACATGCAGTTATATCTTTTATGGCACTTCCTATTTTCTCTTTTTTACAATAGCAATTATACATTTTTTAAGTAAAGAGAGAAAAAAAACAGGAAAATGGTAGAAATATTACAGAATTTCAAGAAAAGAAGATAAATAGTAAGAAATCACTAGTTGATACATTACATATTGTTCTTTTAGAAATAGCTATTCAAGTTACAGAATTAAAACACACAAAGTGGACACTAAAGCAGTGAGAATACAAACGGATCTGTTCAACAATCCGACAAGAACCTAGAAATATGGTCATCAATCCCACACATCTAAACATACATGCAGATATACCTTTTATAGCTCTTCCTATTTCCTCTTGGTGAATGGATCTTGATAGTGCTATACTCATCCATGGATTAATACACTCATGAATCCATAGCTGAATGTATTATTAGTAAGTGGGGTCCATTGTGAAGAGGTGGTCACTGGAGTGTGACCAAGATTGATGTATTTCCCTCCCTTTCTTCTCCCTTCATTCTCTGATTCTGGGTCACCATGATGCCAGCAGTTGTCCTCTACCAGACTCTTCCACCATGCCATTTCTGCATTGGAACCTACTGATTAGGAATGGAATTTTCTAAAGCATATGAACCAAAATCTCTTATCTTAAAATTGTGGGTATCAGGCATGGCATCCAGTAATGGGAAATTGACCAAGCTGGAAGCCATTAGAAGGTGTTTCCTCAAAGGCTTGTTCAGGCCCTGGGAAGAAAAAACGTTGTTGAGACCAGTTTGGAGGTTCCATCACTAACAGCCAGAAAGGAAATAACGTCATTGATTTTCTTTTCTTGGCCTGACTCTTCCTGTTGGGTATATTTGGTTAATGTGTGGGTTTTTTTTTTTTTTGTTGGTTTGTTTGTTTTTCAAGGCAAGGTCTTTCTCTGTAGTGTAGGCTGGCCTTGAACTCACAATATTAGTCAAGACTGGCCTCAAACTCATGGTGATCCTCCTGCCTCAACCTCCAAGTGCTGGGATTATAGGCATATGCCACCATGCCTGGCTCTATTTTTAAGGATTTTATTCTCTATGCATTGTGCTAGGCAAGAAGTACTAAGTCTATCTGATACAGAACCCAAAATGCCTCTGGGGAAGACTCTGACCTAGGATTCTACAGACAGAGACTCTAGATGGAAATATGGTAGCACATTTCTGCATAAAAATTAAAATCTTTTTTTAAAAAATTTTATTTTGAAGGTAGTAAAAATACAACAGAACAAGACAGAATAAAGCCAATTGAGACAATGCAGTGAAATTGGCACAGAACTTCACAGCAGGATACCAGGATAACAGTAATAGATACCACAGTATATCTCGTTATCTTAACAATAGTTGTCCAGTCAATCAGGTATAGCAAAATCAAACCAAAAACAGAACATTATAAAACCAATTGAAGGAGAATATTGAATAGAGCAAAACAATCATAACAAAACAAAACAGTGAAAACATCCTTTGCCTTCAAACAGAAGATAGAAGGAAATCCCCCATATTTGCTATATTACATATGATCATCCTCCCAAGAGATGCTCAGACCTCTGTCCCCAGTTGCTGACAGGGTGGAGGGGGAAGTTTGATTCTCAGCCCGTGCACTGGTAGGCTCGAGGGAGCCACTGACTGTTTTTTCTCCTGGCTCACACCAGCGGCGCTTACCAATTGGGTGGGCACATTGCCTTCTTGTGCAGCCGCCTAAGTTCCCACCATAGCTGGATCTCTGGAGCTGCTGGTTCTCCTCCTGGCCTGCGCCGGGGGCACTTACCAAGAGTATGGGCAAATTGCCTTCTTATGTGGCCTCCTAAGTTCCACGATGGCCCAAAGATTAAAATCTTGCTTTGCATGCCTGTGATCCTAGCACTATGGAAAGCTGGGCCAGGAAGGTTGCATTAAAGTCTAGCCTGAGTAATTTAGGGACTTACTAGACTCTGCATCAAAATAAAAAATAAAAGCCAGGTAGTAGATAGCTGTGATCTCAGGACTTGGAAGGCCAAGGTGGGAAGATCTTTGTGAATTTAAGGTCAGCTTGGGCTATAGTCAGTTCAAAGGCAGCCTAGCCTAGATAGTGAAACCCTGTCTCACAAAACAAAACAAAACAAAACAAAACAAAACAAAACAAAACTCCCAAAAGAAAAAAGTAAAAAAAACAAAAAAACACCAAACCCAAGCCAAATTAAAAAAAAATTTTTCCATTGACTAGTGACTGAGTTCAATCCCCAGTTGCCAGAAAAGAAAAAAAGAAAAGGAAAGGAAAGGAAAGGAAAGGAAAGGAAAGGAAAGGAAAGGAAAGGAAAGGAAAGGAAAGGAAAGGAAAGAAGGAAAGGAAAGAAAAATTCTTCTAAGAGAGGTTAAGAGCAGAGACAGTGTTTGGGTTTGGATCTAACCTGTACTCCCAAAGCCTTAAGGGTGTGGAAGGTGATTGCCTCTTGGGGGCGCCCTTGCTCAGAAAGCTGCTGTTAGGAGCTGGCTTCTGGTGAGAAGGAGCACAGGGCCTGGAAGAGTTCCTCTCCCTTCCTGGTTCCTTCCTTTGCTTTCTGCTACCTGATTACCCAAAAAGCGCCCCTCAGCGGCAGACCCTCCTTCCACCCCATCTGCCTTTGTGTGTGCTACTCCTGGGCTGAATTTTCTAGAAACCATGAGCCAAAATAAACCTCTCTTCCTTTACATGATATGTGTCACATGTATCCCAACAACAGGAAAGTAACTGGGAAATACTTTTAATGCTACCAAAGCTTATAAGAGTACATGGCTAAAATTCATTATCTAGGTAAAATCACCAGAATTAGCATATAAAAGTACAGATTTGCAAATATTACACAAGACACACATCTTAAAACAAATTATTTATTGTGGATCCCAAACTCAAATTAAACTAATGGCTGGGAGTGGTGGTGCCAATCTCTAATCCCAGCACTTGGGAGGCTGAGGCAGGAGGATTACCATGAGTTCAAGACCAGCATGGGCTATGTAGTGAATTCAAGTCCAGACTCTACTGCATAACGAGACCCTACCCCACCAAAACAAAAACAAAAAGAAAACAACAAAAAACCCACTGAATTTAACTGAATGTCCTATATTTTATCTGATAACTTGTCTCTAAAGGTAATTACCCAGGAGTTGATAGTCTTTTGGGGAAAAACATATTTTTAGCCAAAGTTTTTTCTCTGCATTTGAGATTAGTGTCACTTTTTCAAAGAAAAGAGCAGCTGCCCTCTGGTAACATTTCCTTAGACCTGCAAATATATGTGTGGCTTCAAAAATCTCATGTTTCTGATCAAATGAGGCTCCCTCTGTCCTTCTTTGTCATTGGCTGGGAGCCTTGTGACAGACAGGAGGGTTTACTTTTCTGTGTCTCAGATTTCTCAGTTTTAAGGATGACCTTGAGACATTAAAGAGAAGGACCTTGTAAAATTGCAGTGTTATCTAGGAGTAAGTAATAGTTATTGTTTCTGCACTGTTCTTCATTTGTCTCCTTTTCTATGAGAACCATGAACCATCTATTGTTGGTGTATTTTAAAGTTGCTACAACCTTATGGGTTTTCCAGAAAATTTAATATTCGTTCATAGGGAAAGATGTTTCATGGTTCCTTTTCCCATGCAGTCCAAGTAAATTCCCCTCAGGAAATCCTACCCTGAGTCCTTGGGAAAATTAGTGAACTTTGGACTTCCGATAAACATAGCGATGCTTCCAAAATATTCTTGCTTCTTTGACCTAAGTGCGAACCAGCATGAAATTTCCAAATCTGACTATTTCCTGTTAACTTTTCCACCCAGGAGGTCATGTTACTGGAGATCTTGTTTGACTTCACTGATACCCTGTAGCTGAGCAGTCAGTAGATCCATGGGTCCTGTAAAATACCTTCCTTAGGGGCTCAGGCCAGGGGAGTGCAGTCAACTTCTATTACCCACCCTGTCAATATCTCCCATGCCTGAAGCTGTCATGATGGAGCATACCTATAATTCCATCATTTTGGGAGGCTGAGGCAGGAGGATCGCATGTCTGAGCCCAGCCTGAATAACTTAACAACTTAGTGAGATCCTGTCTCAAAAAATTTTTAAAAAGTTTTAAAATAAGCTGGGGATGTAGCTTAGCACAAGGCCCTGGGTTCAGTCACCAACTGAAAAAGAAAAAAAGAAAGAAAAGAAAATTAACTTACAACCATTGGTAAGATTAATTGTACAAAATGTTCAAGTTGCAGAAAAGTATGATGAAGGAATTAAAACTAATCAGCAAAGAAAAGATTAGAGTCATGTTGATATATTTGTTTACAAAAAATTGTATGGAGTTAAGATCATGTATCATATTGGAAAATAAAGAGTGTCGTATCCTAGTTTTTCATATTGCATCAGTATTGTTTTTTGGACTGCTCTGTAACTTTCAAAACAACTTTAAACATTTGCTTCATTTCCTTCATAGTAGTCTATCATGTGGAGGCCCCACCATTTATTCAAACATTTTCTGTATTCAGAAGCATTTTAAGCATAGAAACTGCATTATACAAGTACCGCTTGGAGGATAGGATCCAAGTTTTACTGATGTTTGTACCCCATGGTTTTTCCTCCTCCTAGGGAAACATCCATGACTCCTCAGGTACTAGGAGGTCCTCGGGCTTCCCGCTGAGAATTAGCATCCTCAGGCTGAATATATTTCAAGAGCCCCGAACCTGATTTTGAGTTATGCATTTTTCTTTCTTCCCGCTGACTGTAGACAAGAAGCTGCTGTCTACACGACCTCTGGGCTTCATGCACTGTGGCCTGCCTGTTGTTGGAAACTGGTGATTTTCTTTCTTTCTTTTTAAATGAAAAAAGAGAGAACAAAACCAATGATACAGAATTTCAAAACAACATAATAGGAGATTAACAATGGTTAATACATTGCATATTGTTATCTTCAAAGTAGTTGCTTCGATTACAAGATATAGGCGTGAGAAAATGATCAGGCAATGAAAGCACAAACCTTTCTTTTTGACAAATTAACAAGATTCGTAGTATAATCATCTATCTTGTGGTCTTCTCTCATCTTTCTTTTCTCTTTTCCCTGGTCTCACTTGTTTTTTCCTTTTGAGGAGTTTCTCCTCCTTTCACTTTCATGATATCTATTATATATTTTGAATCCTATTTACTCTTTTCAGTTTTTTATACTCGGGAGACAATATGATGTTCACATATGGAGACTAATTCATTTCACTTATGAGTATGGTTTCAAGTTGCATCCATTCACCTATAAAAGCCTTGAGTTTATCCTTCCTTATAGCTGAGTAGTACTCCACCGTATAAAAATAGCACATCTTTTCTATGTATTCCATGGTTGATGGGCATTTGGGTTGTTATCAAGATTTAGCTATTACAAATTGTGCTGCTATAAACATGGGTGCACATATATTGCTGTGGTATCATGTTTTCAATTTTTCTGGAAAAATACCCAGAAGGGGAATAATTAGATTGACTAGAACCTTCAAATCTAGTTTTTCAAGGCCTTTCCACACTGATTTCCAGCGTGGTTATACACGTCTACACTCCTATCAACAATGGAGAAGGTTTCCTTTTCTTGACATCCCTACAGCATTTGTTATTGGTTGATTTCTTGATGACAGCCATTCTTTCTGGAGTGAGATAGAACCTCAGTGTTCTTTTAATTTGCATTTCTTGAATGACCAGTGATGTAGAACATTTTTCATATATTTACTTACCATTTGTATTTCTTCATCTGAGAAGTGCATATTCATCTCAGATGCCCATTTTTGGGATTGAGGCTTTGAATTTGGAGGATTCAATTGTTTTTTATTTTTTCAATTCTTGGGTTGGGGATGTAGCTCAGTGGCACATCACCTGCCTGGCAAGTGCAAGGTTGTGAGCTAGATTCCTGGTACCAAAAAAAAAAAAAAAATCAATTCTTTATTTGTTCTAGATAGTTCTTTGTCTGAGGGAGAGTTAGCTAAAATTTTTTCCCATTCTGTGGATTTTCTTTAGGAGATCATGGATTCCTGGCTTCCTCCATGTGTCCCCTGCTGGGGCTTCCTGACTCTACTCCTGGGATCTTCTCCTTGCATTCACTTTTGGCATCTCATCTGTGACAGGAGTCCTCATGAACAGAATCCCATTAAAAATGGCCCCAGGTTCACATCCCTGCTAGGGAAATTTTGAGATTACACTGTTTTATTCAAGTGTTTGTGTGAATGTAGATGTTTATTTCTTTTTGGGGAATACCTTTTTTGTGGGAAGGCTGGAGCAGAGTTGGAAGTGAGGGTTTTACATTTCCACCGACAGTGCACAGGGTTCCAGTTAGTCCACACACCCACCGATGCTTGGTATGGTGTCTTCTTAATTTTAGCTATTCTAATAGATGTGCAGTGGTATCTCACTGTGATTTTAATTTGTGTTTCCCTAATGACTAATGATGTGACAGGTTTCTCCTTTACTCACAGTCAGAGCACAGAACATTCAGCATGAAAAATTTTTCTGTGTCCTTCTCAGGCAAGGAGAGTCCAAAAGGATCAAGCTGCAGGATAGAAAGAGGGTAGGAGCTGCAGGTACCTTCGAAGACCAGACCAAGTAGTGCACACCAGTTAGAGAGGAGGAGGCCACCGTGGACAGTGGAGGGTACACAGGGTGGCACAAAAAGCAGACTCCACTTTCCTGCTGCTCTGAGGCCATTTGGAAGAAGAGAAAGGAATCTCACTGGAGAAAAACTTTTCTGCTTAAGTCTGGACTTTGAACAGACTGAATATTTGCTCAAAGGAGACTGCTTTTAAGCCAGAAGTATTCACACACCAAGCTGGACATTTGAGCAAGGATATGCCAGATGAGAGTTAAGGGGTAGAAGAAGTGATTACATGGAAAAGAGACTCCTTTTTGCTGGGTGCTGTGTGGCTCTTGGGACCTGAAGTGTCCCTGAGCTTGTCAGCAGGATTTAAATTGGGACAAGGCATCTCATTGTTGATCAGTGCAGAGTATATCCTCAAAAAATATCTCTAATCTCCTTTTGTAAATCTACACTTAAGCCAATTTCTCCATTCTATATTTTGGAACCCATATCAAGGGCTTTTTGAGTACTGTGTTTATCCTGTTGAATTTGGACTGTATTTCAGCCTGCTAAAAGCTTTTTGTATTTTGACTTCTTCACCAGAAGGAAGTTGAAAAAGTATAATTTTGGAGACATTATTTATGTTGATATTTGACTTTATTACCTCTAGATTGTGGAAGGTCACTCAATCTATATTACTCTCCTTTTCATTATTTTCTATGTAAAATGCATCACCTATAATGATATAATGTGGATTAGAGAATCCAACAAACAGTGGTGGTCACGTGCTGGTCAACAGCTAACAGCTGATCTGTTATTTGTATGTCAATACTCCTGTCATAGCTGGTCTCAGGCCACACTGTGGTCTGTGAGGCTGGAAACAGATGCTTGTCATCTGCTCTTCTGAGCTAGTGCCTTGGTGATAGTTATAGTTTGATTCTGTCTACTAAGGTCCTGGGGCCATCTGTAAACATATAAGCATTACTTTTAATATCTTTATCTAAATCGCGATTAGCACTTTTATTGAAATAGAAAAGAGTTCTAATTTGCTAGGAGGGTTCATTTGAGTTGGGACCGGTTTGTTCGGGATCATTTAAACATTTTTTATTTAATTAGTCTTTAATCAGCATAATGGTTAAACCAAGTTTGACCTGAGCATTCTCTCATCCTTGTCTTTTCATAGTGAGTTACAACCGAATGGTAGGGAACTGAGTACACATACATAGGAGTGCACTTCTGTAACAAAGAAGCTGAATCTCAGCTAATCACAGCAGCCAAGTTTTCAGCCAATCACACAGATTCAACTAATCAGACCCTGTTCAATTAAGGCAAATACAAGATGTAGTCAGTTAACCTGACTCTACCTCATGTCTGTTTTCCATTCAAAGATTCTGCCTCCCGGGTTGTGGGGAGGAGCTTCCTGAATTTCTGGTTTCAAGGGTTACCCATTTAGTGAATTATTCTTTGTTCAATGAAACTTTAATAAGTTTAATTTGTCTTCTTTTTAAAATGTAATTATAACATGATCTACTCAACACTTGTCCATCTTGACTATGATGCCACCTTGAAAGTTTGTTAGATCTCTTATTGAAATTGAATTTCATTTTTTTCAGTGCATCCCCTAAGATGGCAATTCTCGCTGGTCACTATCAGAATCCCCTAGGACCGGGTGCGATGGCACACACCTGCAATCCCAGCGCTCGGGAGGCCAAAGCAGTTCTGCAAGTTTGAGGCCTGCCTGGGCTTTGTAGTGAGCTAGAGGCCAGCCTGAACTGCACAGTGAAACCCTCTTTCAAAAAGATGGGAAAGAAAAAGAATCCCTTGGGAAATCTGAAACTACCTCTAAAGCTCAGCTCAAGACTGGCTACAAAGTTTGTGAAGACCAGTGCAAAAAAGTAAAATGTGGACTCCTTGTTCAAAACTTATGAATTTCAAACTGATGAAAGCAGAGCATTAAACTAAGTGTGGGGCCCTCTGAGCCTGGGCCTGAGGCCTCTGTCTGGACTGAAAACCCATAAAGCATATCATTTTTCAGCCTCACCTACTCACATATTGCTTGGTAAAAGGTGAAATATGGAAATTTGTAGTTTTTACACTTTTTCTAGTATAGGCAGAGTCATGAACTCACTGATCCTCAGACTATTGCAACTGAATCACTTGGAGAGACTGTTAAAATACAGATAGCTAAGCCATGTCTCAAGTGTTTCGGTTTCAAAACATCTGCTATGGTGCATGTCTTAGTTACTTTCTTATTGCTGGGATAAAATACCCAATACCTGCCATGTAAAGGACAGGCTTATTTTAATTCATAATTTTTAGAGCATTCAGTCTATGGTCAGCCGGCTTCAAGGTGGGAAGGCCATGGTGAAAGGGACTGGAGGAGCAAAGTTGCTTAACTAATGGTGGCCAGGAAACAGAGAGAGAAGGGAGGGATGAGGAGAGAGATTTACCCTCTCAGGTCATGCTCCAGTGCCCTGAAACTTCCATCAAGCTTCTAACTCCTTATAATACATTAAGCTCTGGATTGATTGATAGGTTGATACACTAAAAGGTGTAGCACCCTCATGAACCAATCATCTTCCACACACATGAGTATTTTAGGGGACATTTTAGGTCTAAACCATAACAGGGTCCTAGACTTGGCATTTCTGATACAGTCCCCTGGGACCCCGGTACTGCCAATGTGAGAATGACACTTTGAGGACCACTGGTCTAAGAGTGAAACTCCAGGTCCTTGCCTGGCACGTGTTGTTTCCGTGGTCTGGCTCTTGCCTATCTCCACATTATGGAGTCTTTAAGCCAGTTGAAACTCTTCACCACTCTTTGACTTTCCCATTTGCCCTTCTTCCACACAAGAGCCATGCTTCTGGTTTCTTTTGGAATTTTTCTGTTTCTCTCTCAAAGGTTCCTTCTGCCAGGCCCCTTTCCTAGTACTTCTTATGTTGAATGGTGGCTTGTTTGCTTCTCTGACAGCAGATGAATGTATTTTTCATGTGTCTTCTTGAAACCTACTCTACTATGACAATTCCAAATAGTCCATTAAGGGAATAAATTATTTATTCTATATAAATGCATGATTGTTCTTCACGATTACTATTGCCTGATTGAGTCAAAGAATGCAAAAAAGAATTTGTTTCCATGTAGTTCCTCCAAGAGGACTTAAAAATACATACTAATGGTCCCATAGAAAATTGAGCTAGAGACAATTAATTCTTGTGGATCATTCCCTTCTACAGTTCAAAAAGCAATTCATATTATATTCTCGACTGAAACAGAATTTTTATTTTTGCTTTCAGTAAACACCTCTTAAAAACATCTTCAATCCTATAGTTATTATCATCACGCTTTCTATGGGATGAGAGATACCTTGCAAAGCATAAGGCTAGCTTAGAGAGAGTCCATTCACATTTGGGGTTTTGTTTTTCCACCTGACTGCATGTGACCTAAGGTTGATTGGCTTAAGAAATGTGTGAAAGTGAGAACATACATATGTGTGTCTAGCTGAAGAATTAATGTGCAAAGATTCAAAACTTTTTGGTCAATCCCCAGTCCACATGTTTGGGGCTGGGGATGTGACTGTGTGTGTGGCACATATGGAGCTCTGTGTGTGTGTGTGTGTGTGTGTGTGGTGTGGTGTGGGTTGGGATGGAGATGGAAAGGAAAAGAGGTTGCTTGAGGTTTCTCCCTCGAGGGATCACACACACCCACATAAAATCCAAATATAATAAATTTCGTAATGCAAGCACAGATTATCCATCTAGCTGCAGAGGTGGAAGGCTGCCTTCAGACATGGGAAATGACAGATAATTAGCTAGTCTTTTGACAGCGTGTCTGCTACCTAATAATTCAAACTACTGGTACAGAGAAAAAAAAAGCCAAGAATCTTGATGAAGTTGGAAAAGGAGCTTAGCAATTTGCCTCTACCTCCTGCACTGGAGTCTGTTCTTCTATATTTAGCTGGAGAAGGGACCAAAGGTAGCCAATTAGAGGATTCACTCACATAGCAGAGAGCCGCAGTTCTGCTTTCAATTCATGTATGGTACCTTTCTCTGTAACTGTTAAGACAAAATGCAATGCCAAAGAAGCATTTAATAGTAACATCCCTTACCTCAGCAGAGTGCTTCAGAAGTTAAAAGAAGTGTTTATATTTCTTTCATTAGAACAATAACGTCATAGCAAAGTCAAGATGAACATCATTGTTCCTTAGACAGGCCACACAAGACAGTCACGGGCTGAGGTAACAGTAATCCATACTTGTGACTCTTTGTCTGAATATCCCATTTTAAATTAAAATATAGTGCTACTTTTATATTCATGGGGGTAGTTTTTAATAAAGAGCACTTAGACGTGTCTGAGAAGTTTTATTTGGAATACTCTAATTTGTGTAGCTGACTTCACAAATTCTCTTTTTACCCAAAAAGGAGTTTTAAAGGAAACCATTCCATAGATAATTATCTCAACTTTTTACTTGATTTTGTTTACATATTCTTTAGTTAGTACCTTGCTTTTCTACATATGCTATAACTTAACAAACCTCAAATAACACATAAATCATGACAGTATTGTTAGCATAATCAGCTCTTATTAAGAAGAGGAAACCAGCTCAGGGGTCAAAGATACATTATGATATTCTTTTTTCTTTAATTATCTGATTCAGGCCTCCAGAAAGAAATTCTCCATTGGCTTATATGATAAACATCATTTAAATGTATTTCTCTAATTGTTAACACACACACACACACACACAATTTCTGAGTGCCCATAACACAGGTTTTACCACACAGGAAGAAGATGCTTTGTTAGATTCCAAGTAAGCCTGGCTGAAGGGTGATATGTGGTAAACCCACACTTGGTGTTTATATTTTCTTTCACAAGAAAATCAGTTCATTATGCAAGGAGCTAGGAGGAGTTTATCAAAAATGTATACCTTAAAAACTATTTTTATTCAAGTCTTTCTTCTAAATATCAAAAAGATGTATTTCCTCCTTATTTTTGCTTGAAATGGATGTAAATAACAATAATTCCCCAATGGGTTTCTATTTCTTCCCAGTTGATGGTGTTGTCTCTGGGGGTAGATGGAAACAGAAAACTGTCCTGAATTCTCCACAGCATTCTCTTTAGCCAGATTTCAATGAGCTCACACTGGAGTTCTCATGCTTTGAGAAAAAGCCAAGACTTTTGGTAAAGTCATTAGGAATCACCACAGGGGATAGAACCATATCCTGGGCAGGCAGCTGGGAGTCCAGCAAATCCTGCCCAGCCTCTCTGGACCCATCAGTTTTTAGAGGTGAAACCAGCAAAGGAAGGGGTCACCCTTTTATCCTCTGGTTTCCAGGACAGTGAAGACAGCCCTGAGTACCTCTGTGTATACAGCCGGCTCTGAAGGGGTCACCTAACCCACACTGGACATTACTGACTGCAGACTTCTGAGGACCGCGCAGGGGAAGACCTCAGCCTGACGATTTCACTTCCGGTCACACAGACTTGGTGTGCTGTGTTCTTTCTTTCCGTCCTCCTTTTACTCCTGCTGTTCATTCATCTGAAATTCTGTTCTTTTCATCTTTCCTTCCAAAACCAGCCTGGGATACCTCTTCCAAGAAATTTTGGAAAACTAACCAGTATCTTTACTTGTACATGTGATGGGATTTTCCCAGGGATCAAAATGATTTATTTTCTGGGTGGAACCCAGCACAGAAACCAATGTGCTGTAATCATCCTGCTACAGAACAGCCTTTAAGGGCATCAGCTTTTCTCAGCCTCCAGTTCCAGCTAATCCTCCAGATCCCAAATCCTGGCTTCTTTGGCTTCTGCCCAGGCAGTAAACTAGCGTCAGGATCCCTTGGTCAAGGAGGCCATGCTGGTCTTGGCCTTCACTGCAGCCACATGTGGCTTTGCCATCATCTTTTAAAAAATTTTTGATTTGTACATTTTAGATATACGTAATAATCACACTCATTATAGGGAATTTGTGCCTGTACATGCTATATCTTGTTTCTTCTTTTTTTTCCCATTCCCCTCCCCTCCCTTCAAACATTCTTTCCCTCCTCGTTTACAAAAGCTTTGTTTTCGCTGTTACCTTCTATTTTCTTTTCTGTTTTTGTTCCTTCCTTTCTTTCCTCCACACCCCTGCCTTTTCCTCCTTCCCATGTGAATCTTTTCCTCCTATTTCTCAATACCTATTATACATTTTAGTCCTTATTTACACTTTCAATTTCTCACACCAGAGAAACAATGTGGTATTTAAACACAAGTGTTCAACTTATTTCACTTAAGAGTACGTTCTCAAGGTGCATCTATTTAGCTAGAAATGTTTCAGGATTATTTCTTATGGCAGAGTAGTACTCCACTGTATAAAATAATCTTACTTATCCATTCATCAATTAATGAGCATTTGGGCTATTTCCAAGATTTAGCCATTACAAACTGTAGCTATAAACATAAGTGTACATATAGCACTGTGATATGATGCTTTTAAATCTTTGGGGAAGATACCCAGAAGGGGAATAGCTGGATCAAATGGATCCATTAGTTTTAGTTTTCTGAGTAATTTCCCATATGGATTTCCACAGTGGTTTCACCAACCTACACTCCCCTGAACAGTGGAGAATTGTTTCTTTTTCTAGACAGCACCACCAGCATTGATTATTGATTTATTTCTTGAAAATAGCTATTCTTTCTGGAGGAGATGGAATCTCAGCATTGTATTAATTTGCATTTCTTGAATACCAGTGATGTTGAACATTTTTTTATATTTTTTTGCCATTTTACTTCTTCATCTGAGACAAGTCTATTAATTCCAGATTCCTATTTTTGGACTGGGTCTTTAAATATCAGATTTTTTAGAGTTCTTTATATATTCTGGCTAATTTTTTTCCCACACTGTGGGTTGTCTCTGTGTTGTCACACTGTTGGTGGTTTCCCTTGCTGTGCAAAAGCTTTTTTAGTAAGATGAGATCCCTGCTGTTGATTCTTTGTGACAGTTTCTGTATAACTGGATTTTGTTTATAGTCTTTACCTCCATCAATGCCATCAAAGGTTCTACTCATTTCCCCCTTATCAGATTTAGTGCTTCTGTCTTAATATTTAGATCTTTGATCTGTTTTGATTTTAGCTTAGTGCAAGTAAAGATATGGGTCTAGTCTTAATATTTAGCATTTGTGAGTGTGGCCATTTCTGCTATGTTGGTTCTTCCTAGCCTGTTGTGAGAAATTTCCAGAACCAAACTAGATCAAACCAAACCAAAAGAAGACTCTTTGCACTGAGGAGATAAGAAGGCAGCATTTAGTCTTTACACCAGTGGACTGTTGGATTTTACACCAATGGACTGTTACAGGGCTAATTCTTCTAAAGCAACTTTTACAAATCAGGAGGGAGTTTAGTCTACATAGAATTAGAAGCGAGAGATACAAAGCAAATGACCAAATGTTACATGATCATTTACATACATTGAATCATATATTGACAAACAGGCAGGCTAGTCTTGAAACAATAGAAACACTCCAGGAAGCAGTGGAAGGGGCTCTTACAGAATGAGCACAGTTAAGAGCATTACCATAATATAGAAATGTTCTGGAGAGAGGGCTTCTACTGCATGGGCACAAATCAGCCCAGGGTGCCTTAAGGTATATGAAGGTACTCTGACTTAGTGCTCATCTACAGCTGGGCTGCAGACACTGTCAGGGTCAACTGAATTTAGCAGAAGCAGGAGAACAGCAACTTGGTCAGGGGTCTTTAAATGATCATGAAATATCTGTAAGTTTACCATCTCATGTATGTGTTTCTACATTATAATTGTGCCCCAACAACCTGTGAGCTGTGGGAAGTGGCTGAAGCTGGAGATCATCACATGTTCAGGGCTGGAGCAAGGCCAATCCAAGAACAAAGAGCAACTGAGGCAAGCTATGTGAATGTGAACAAGCTGCTCCAGCGCCAAGAATGCAAGGCACCCCGAGGCTACAATGCAGCAGGTTGCTAGACAGAGGGTGTCACATGACATTAACCCGTGTAAATAAATGCTCAGCAATGGCTGAGCAGTTTCTTTTCTCCCATCTGAAGAGAGGGCTCCACCTATCTTAGCTTTCTGTATTCTGGCTCTTACCTTTATTTCTCCATCCTCCCACTGTCCTTTCCCCAGAATCTTTGAGAGCTGGGCTGAATGTGGTGAAAAGCAAGGGATATTTTCCCATTTTCTGATATCCTCTTTGATATTCTTTTTCAGAGTGCTGCAGTGTTCAACTTAAAGTTCTTTTACTTCCTTTGTTAGATTATATGAAACAGTCTAACAAAGGAAGTAAAAGTAGATTGTATGAAACAATCTAACAAAGGAAGTAAAAGTGCTTCATTTGTTCTGGATGCTATTGTTAAAGGTATTGTTTAATTTCTTTCTCATTGAATTTATTATCTGTGTACAGGAATGTTATTGAGTTTTGACTGTGGACTTTATACCCATCTATGCTACTGATTTTGATTATTAAATCTTGAAGTCTTTTGGTGGAGTTTTTGGGATCTTCTATATAGAGTAGCATGTCATTCATAAATAATAATAATTTAAATTTTTCTTGTTCTGTCCTTAATTCTTTTATTTCTTTCTTTTGTCTAATTGTTTTGACCAGTGTTTCCATAATTATATTAAATAGGAGTGATGATAGTGGACATGTTTGTCTTGTTACTGATTTTAGAGTGAAAGCTTTTGGTTTTTGTCCTTTTAATATGATACTGGCTGTTGGTTTGTCAAATTGAGGTAAACACCATCTATTTCAATTTTCTGTAAGGTTTTCATCATGAATTGGTGCTTTTTTTGCATCTATTGAGATGATCAGATGATTTGTGGCCTTGGCTTTGTTAACATGGTGTATTACATTTATTTATTTGCATATATTAAACTATCCTTGCATCCCTGGAATAAATCCTACTTGGTCATGCTGTATAATCTTCTTGATGATTTGCCTGTTTGCTAGTATCTTATTGACAATTTGGGCATCTATGTTCATTAGGGAGGATGGACTATTGTTCTATTTTTGGTTAGATCTTTTTCTGGTATTGATATCAGGGTAATGCTTGCATCCAGGAATGAATTTGCAATATTTCTTCTCTTTAAATTTCATTAAAAAGTTTGAGAAATAGAGGCTTTATTTCTTCTCTAAATTTCTTGTGCAATTCATCCCTGAGTCCCTCAGGATGGGCCTTTCTTTGTTGGTAGGTTTTTAATTACATCTTCAATTTTATTGACTGATATTGCTGTACTTAGCATTTTTATATCTTCTTACTTAAGCTTTGGTAATTCACATGTATCTAGGAATTTCTCTATGTCTTCTATGTTTTTCATTTATTTGAATACAGATTCTCTAAGTAGGCACTGATGATCTTCAGGACTTCTGTAGGACCTATTTTTATTTCACCCTTTTCATTCTTAATTGCATGGAATTAAGTCTTTTTTCCCCCTGTTTTTGATAAGATTGGCTAAGAGTTTATAAATGTCATTTAAACTTTCAAAGAAAAAACTGTTTTATTCACTGGTCCTTTATAGTGTTTTCTTAGTCTCTATTGGATTAATTTCTGCTCTGATCTTTATAATTTTCTTCTTCATATGAGCCTTAGGCTTGACTCAGCCTTCCATTTCTAGAAGCTTGAGGTTTAACATTAAGTTGTTTATTTGAGCTTGCTCTGTTTTTCTGTTATGAAAATTCACAACTATAAGTTTTTTCAATTCTTTTGCATTTACTTAAGCATGTTCTATGAGCTCATCTGTGGTTATTTTGGAGAACATTCCATGTGCAGCTTAGAACTTATATTCTAATATGAGGTGGAACACTCTGTAGACATCATTCATCTACAAGTTTGGCTCAGTTCTGATATTTCTTTGTTGATTATTTTTTGTGTGTGTAGTTGATCTATTTGTGACAGTGGGGTACTGATGTCCCCCATTATAATTATCTTAATGTTTATTTGATTTTTCATGTCTATTAATATTTGTTTTATACAGTTGCATGTCTGGGTATTTGGTTTTATATAGTTGGATGTCTGGCATATTGTATCCTACTACTGGTTCATTCTGCTGCATATAATTTCAGTTGAATTTTTAATCTCTTGAATATATGTTTGAATTATTTCCTGGATCCTATTTCTTTCCTATGTTGGATGTTCATGGTTTTCATCATTTCCTTAAACTCTTATATTTTTAAAAATCTACTCTAGAATCAGTAACTGTGTCTTTCATGATTGTCACTATCTCTGTACCTATCTGAGAAATTATTTCTAATTTGATTTCTTCTAAAGCCTCATTTATTCACTTTATTACTTCTCCTTTTGCCACTTTAGAGAGTCCAAGTTTGTGGCTTTTAAATTACTACACCTCATTGTCCCTTGGATTTGCCTTTGGCAAGTTAGAATTCTGGGGTTGCATCTTGCTTTCATGTCTTCACATTTTGTAAAGCTTAATTTCTGGCTTAATGCTTGTAAACTGATCATGGCAGGTAGTATTTGGAACTCTTATGTAATGACTACTTCTCAGAGATGGTTTTGAGTCTGTTGCAAAATCTTACCTCTTCATTTTACTGGGGATGAGAAATTGCTGCCTATTTGTCCTAGCCCCCTGTTCTTTGGCAGTGGCCTGTAGTATTGTTTATGATCTTAGGCAACTCAGCTTTGGTATACCAGGAAAAACAGCTGATTAGAACAGTTAAGTCACTTTGGTAAAGTAGTGAGATCAGCGTCAAACACACCCTAGAAAATGACAGACTTTGATAACAGTTAATTAATTTACTACCCTTAACCATATAAATTATATTTGTGGCTGTATAACAATGTCTAAATCATATATAGTAAAGATGCTCTCAGTATGGAGATTTTTACTCTCAGGAGAAAATTTAAAATGGGTTAGGGGGAAAATAGAGAAATAGAAGAAGAGGAGGAGCCTAGAAGCAAGGCTGGAAGATGAAGGAAGATTCTACAAATTTTGGGAAAGTAGAAGACAGGAGGGAAAAAGACAAAGAATAGTTCAAGAACAGAACAGAAGTACTCAAAACTATGTTCACACACATATAAAAACAAGAACAAAAAAATCAAGACCCCCCCCCAAAAAAAAGAAGAAAAAAATGTCCACTCCAGGTTGTGTCTACTCTGTTACTGGTAAACAGAATGGGCAGATAGAGCCCAGATCTTTGGTGATTAGTCCCAGAAAGCTAGCTGTAGTTTTATGGTGGGGTAGTGGATAATCCTAGCAAGCCTACACCTTTAGTTCCATTAAAGTTCAGGCTGATTTCTGGTGTGAGGCTGGACCTGATTTGTCCAACCTAAAACACTCCTGCCAGGTTGAACTCACTTTGGATCTCTTGCTGACTTGAGCTGAGTTCTGCCTCACTCTGCCACTTGGAGCTGCTGGCTGGAGCCAGATGACAGCTGCTCTGAGTTCTGAGCTCGGTTGCCCTCTCACCAAGATGACTGGAGGCTGATCACCCTCTCCTAGGTGTCTGAATAACTTACCAGCCATTTCAGGCTATCATGGCCACTATCCCATTCTACTGGTCCACTTCTCTGTAGAGGCCACTGTGGTTGCTAGTAGTCACCATATGTCTGTAGGACATGTCACTCCCATGAAGTGAGTCAGGGCTCAAGGAGACAGTGCCTTTTACCACCTCTTTTTTTCTTTTTCTTTTTTTTAATTTAAAGAAAGAAAAACAAAACAAAACAAAAAGAGGGTAGAAATAACATATAATTTAAAAAAAAGTAAGAAATCACTAGTTGATAATTATATATTTTCCTCTTAGAAGTAGTTGTTCAAGTTACATAAGTAAAGTTACAAAGTGGACATTGATTTAAACAGTGAGACTGCAACCAATTCTGTTCACCTGTCCATTAGATGCTTAGTAATTTGGTTATCAATCTTAGACACTTAAACATGCATGCAGTTATATCCTTTAGAATACTTTCTTTTCCTTTTTTTTTTACAATAACTATATTCAATTCTCGTAAACTGTTTAGAAGTTCTACACATGTATGAATTTCTACATATATACCTATCCTTTCTATATTAGAGGGGAGAACAAAACAAAACAAGACAACAAAATGAATTCTTAGAAAGACACGAAACAAAAAATTCATATAGAACCACAATATTAGGTGATCTATAATAGTTACTATGATGTCTCATGTTATTTTCAATAGAATTGCCTATATCATCAGGCATAGTATAATTGGACATAACACTACATAGCAATATTAATAAAAACAAAACATTGGAGACATTATATGACTTCAAAAGCAGGTAATTGTTCAGCCAGATATCCTGTTGAATCTTGTCATCTTCAGAATAGGTGCCTCTACTCTCAGACTTGATGCTATCAAGCATACCAAATTTGAATAAAATCAGTCAAGACAAGACAGTGATCTAACAAACCAGATTCAAATAAGAACATAGTAAGACAGTGTATGTAATACAGGGCTTCAGTTTAAGTTAATAGAGAATTAAGGATATTTACCATAGTATATCCTGCTATTTTGGGGGTAGCTGTCTGTGCTTTCAAATCTAGTATGAGTAGACAGACTGGAACAGAATAGAATCAAACTATAGCCAATTTTCTCTGCCTCATCTCTGCTATGCTATTTTTCTGTCAATGTTGTTTACTTTTCTCCTTCATTCCACTGTTTTCCCCATTCATTGAGGCCTTTCTGACATTGTTCCTGGAATCCTGGTGATTTCCTTCTCTCTCTCTAGAATGTCCTTCAGTATTTTTTGTAGGGTTGGATTGGTGGTCACAAACTCCCCCAGTTCCTCTTTGTTGTGGAAACATCTTGTTTCTCCATTAATTTTAAGTGATAGTTTTGCAGGGTACATCAATCTGGGTTGGAGGTTATTTTCTTTCAGGGCTTGGAATATTTCACTTCAAGCTCTTCTTGATTTGATAGTTTGTGTCAAGAAGTCTGTTGTGACTTTGATGAGTTTTCCTTTATAGGTAATCTGTTTCTTTTCTCTGACCACTTTTAATATTCTATTCTTGTGATGAATATCTGGGATCTTGATTATTATATATCTGGGTGTAGATCTGTTTTGGTTGTAGCTGGCTGGAGTTCTGTATGCCTCATATATCTGAATATCATTTTCTTTACATGTGCTTGGGAAGTTTTCCTTAATTATTTCTGTGAATAGCCTTTTTATTTCATTTGTATTTGTCCCTGCTTCTTCGCTCACATTTATTATTCTTAAGTTATAGATCCTCTTGTTGTCTTCTAGCTTTGTATTGTTACTTCCTGGTTCCTTTTTATTTTTAAGAGATATTTCCTTTCTCAATCATACATTGCAAATCTATCTTCCAGTTTTGAAAGTCTGTCTTTAGTTTCTGTCAAGAAATTTTTCCAGCTTTCAATAGAGTTTTTAATTTCCTGGTATTCTCTTTGGTTCTGTTTCATGTATTCTAGATTTTGTTTATATTCTTCATCAAAGGTTTCTCTCCTTTTTCTGGGTTCCTCCATTCTTTTATATATGTCTTCTTGAGAAGTGATTAGCATTTCTTTTATTAATCTTCTTATATCTTGCGTCACTGGAGTTAGAATTTCAGATTTAAATTTGTCGATGAGGTCATGGAGGTATTTCTTTATTTCCATTGAGGCTGTGTCTGATATTGCATGTTTGCTGCCCTTAATCTCTTCTGTATTTACTCTCCTGGATTCATTTTCTTTGGGTCAGCAGCTGGAGGCATTTTCTGTTCTTTCTCTTGTCATGTTTCTTGTTTCTTTCAGAAAGTTGTATGGTGGAGATCTCAGGTCCTTTCCATATTGCTTACAGTTTTTCTGAAGCATACTGGCTAGGGGATTGCTGCCCTCTTCAGTTTGCTGTTGATCTGTGAGGTGCACACAAGGGATGATGTGGAATGGCCCTTTTCCTCTAAGCCAGTCAACCACTGAGTGCCTTCAGCACGCTAGTCTGTGCCCTGCGGATGTCACAGGTTTGAGACAATTTCATCCCTGGCTATTGGGTCCCAACCAGGGACTCGGCCCAGCCCAAGGAGATCCTGCCAATCCACTTTGGACCAGGAGCAGCTGACGGACACTGCTGCAGTTGCTTGTCCTGCTCAACTTCAATATGTCATCAAGCTAGTCACCCCTTTATTTTATTTTTTCTTTTAAAGAGAATAAAACAAAAGAGGACAGATCTAAGCAGATCAGAACAGAACAATGTAAGCAACACAGCACTTCACAACAAGAAAATTGGATATTAACAGTAGCTATAATAATGTCTCTTTCTTTGAAATAGTTGAGCTTAGCTTTACACATAATGTCAAACATAACAAAATAGTATAGAATGAAAGTATTACAAAGCATTCTGAACCAAATAACTGAAGATGAAAATGGCTACTTTATTATCTCATTTTCCATAAAAATTTTGTTTATACTATCATACATATTAAAATCCAGTAAGACACAACATGATAGAACCAATAGTAATAGAAAAACAAAAGCATGGTAGGACTTCAGAGCAAGGTGATATTAAATCAACAATGGCTGCCATATTGTCTTTCCTTCAAAGTAACTATTCATACCATCACATATATTAAGATCAAACAAAACAGAATACAACCATCCCAACCAATGAATGAAAATGTAAGACCTCAAAGCACTATAATGGTGAACCATGATTACCATAAAATCTTCTGTACTCTTACCATTTCTTACACTAGGGAGACTACATGGTATTTGTACATGTGAGTTTGATTTATTTTACTTATGAGTATAGTCTCAAGTTGCATGCATTTATTTATAAATATCTCAGTGTGATCATTCTTTATAGCTGAATAGTACTCCATTGTATAAAAGTACCACAATTTTTTTATCCATTCCTCAGTTGATGGGCACTTAGATTGTTTCCAAGATCTGGCTATTGCAAATTGTGCTGCTATAAACATGGGTGCACATATATCACTGTGGTAAGATGTTTTCAGTTCTTCTGGGAATATGCCTAGGAGTGGAATACGTGGGTCAAATGGGACTTCTAACCCCAGCTTTTTGAGGAATCTCCAGATTGACCTCCACAGTGGTTGCACCAGTTTACACTCCCACCAACAGTGCAGAGGAGTTCCTTTTTCCCCACAGCCTCTCCAGCATTTGTTGTTGGTAGTTTTGTTGGTCCTGGCCATTGTTTCTGAGTGAGATGGAATCTCAGTGTGGTATTAATTTGCATTTCTCTAATGACTAATGATGATGAACATTTTTTCATGTATTTATTTGCCATTCGTATTTTGTCATCTGAGAACTGTGTGTTCATCTCAGATGCCCATTTTTGGATTGGGTCTTTGAATTTCGGGCTTCTGCTTTTTAAAAATTCTTTATAAGTTCAAGCAGAAGTCCTTTGTCTGAGGGACAGTTCACTAAGATTTTTTCCCAGTTTGTGGGTTTGCTTTTTACTCTGCTGGAGATTTCTTTGGACATGCAGAAACTCTTTAATAAGACATGATCCCAGTTATTGATTCTGGGAAGTATTTTCCATGCAGTTTGGTTCTTGTTCATGAATTTTCTACCAATCCCTATGCCTTGAAGATTTTTACCTACTTTTTCCTCCAACATATTTAGTGTTTCTGTTTTAATATTTAGATCTTTGATCCATTTAGATTTTAGTTTAGTACATGGTGACAGGGAGGGGTCTAATTTTAGTTTTCAGCATATGGGTAGCCAGTTTTTCCAGCACCATTTATTAAACAGACTGTTGTTCTTCCAGTGAACATGCTTGGCCCCTTTATCTAAGATAAGATGGTTGAGTGTTTTCTTTGTTGTATCTTCTAGCCTATTCCATTGATCTTCAGGTCTGCTTTTATTCCAATAACATGTTTATTTTATTATGGTAATTTTGTAGTATAACTTCAAGTCAGGGATTGTGATGCTTCCTGCCTTGGCTTTGCTGCTTAGAATTGCCTTTGCTATTCTAGGGTCTCTTCTGGTTCCAGATGAATTTTAAGAGTGATTTCTCTAGATCTGTGAGGTATGTTAGTGGTATTTTCATTGGGATTGCATTGAATCTGTATAACAATTTTGGGAGAATGGCCATTTTCACAATATTTATTCTTTCTACCCATGAACAAGGGGTGTCTTTCCATTTACTGAGGTCCTCTTCAATTTCTTTTTCAGGGTATTGTAATTTTCCCTGTACAACTCTTTTATATCTTTCATTAGATTAATTCTAAGTATTTCATTTTTTTGGATGCTAGAGTGAAGGGTGTGGCTTCTCTTATTTCTCTCTCGGTGATATTGTTTTAGTGTATAAGAATGGTATTGATTTTTGAGTATTGACTTTGTATCCAGCTACATTGCTGAATTTATTATATCTAAGAGTCTTTCAACAGAGTTTTGGGGGTCTTCTATGTAAAGTATTATGTCATCTGCAAATAATGATAATTTAACTTCCTCTTTTCCTATCTTTACTCCATTTATTCCTCTCTCTTGTCTAATTGCTCTGGCTAGTATTTCCAGTACTATGTTGAATAGGAGCAGTAATAAGGGACATCCTTGTCTTGTGCCCAATTTCAAGGTAAAGGCTTTCAGTTTTTGGGCATTTAATATGACACTGGCTGTTGGTTTGTCGTAGATGGCCTTTATCATATTGAGGTAAAGACCATCTATTCCAATTCTCTGTAAGGTTCTTATCATGAATGGGTGTTGGATTTTATCAAAAGCTTTCTCTGCATCTATAGAAATGATCATGTGATTCTTACTTTTGGCTCTATTGATACGGTGGATTACATTTATTGATTTCCATGTGCTGAACCATACCTGCATGCCTGAGATGAATCCCACTCGGTCATGGTGTATAATCTTCTTGATGATTTGCTGCATCCTGTTTGCCAATATTTTATTGAGAATTTTTGCATCTATGTTCATTAGGGAGATTGGCCTGTAGTTCTCTTTTTCAGTTGAGTCTTTCCCAGGTTTTGGTACTAGAGTGATGTTTGCTTCTAGGAATGACTTAGGGAGAATTGCTTCCTTTTCAATTTCATTGAAGAGTTTGAGGAGTGTCGGCATTAAGTTTTCTTTGTATTTCTTGTAGAATTCCATAGTGAATCCATCTGGGCCTAGGCTCTTCTTTGTTGGTAGGGACTTGATTACATTTTCAATTTCATTGATAGAAATTGGGTTATTCAGCAGTTTTACATCTTCTTGATCCAGCTTTGGTGGTTTATATGTTTCTAAGTATCTATCCATTTCTTCTGTGTTATCAAACCTATGAGAGTAGAGGTTTTTGAAATAGTTGTTGATGATCTTCTTTATTTCCACAGGGTTGGTAGTGATTTCACCTTTTTCATTCTGTATTGCATGAATTTGAGTCTTTCCTTTCCTTTTTTTTTAAATTAGGTTGGCTTGTCCATTTTATTTATTCTTTCAAAGAGCTAACTTTTTGGTCATTGATTCTTTGTATTGTTTTCTTAGTCTCTATTGCATCAATTTCTGCTCTGATCTTTGTAATTTCCTCCCTTCTTTTGGCTTTGGGCTTGGCTTGCTCTTCTTTTTCTAGATGTTTGAGATGTAACATCAGGTTGCTTATTTGTATTCGTTCTGTTTTCCTAATGTGGGAACTCAGTGCAATAAATTTTCCTCTGAGGACCACTTTCATTGCATCTCACAGGTTCTGTTAAATTGTATTTGTATTTTCATTTGCTTGTAGATATTGTTTAATTTCTTCTTTAATTTCCTCTGTGACCCACTGATTGCTCAAGAAATTGTATTATTCAATTTCCATGTTTTGGGGGGTGGTTTGCAGTTACTTTTACCATTAATTTCTAGTTTCATGGCACTATGATCTGATAACATGCATGGGATAATTTCAATTCTTTTGCATTTACTTAAATATGTTCTGTGGGTTAGTATATAGTCTATTTTAGAGAATGTACCATGCACTGCTGAGAAGAATGTATATTCTGATGCTGTTGGATGGAACACTCTGTATATGTCTATTAAATCCATTTGTTCACAGGTGTGATTCAGTTCTGTTATTTCTTTGCTGATTTTCTGTCTAGTTGATCTATCCCTTTGTGTCAATGGCATGTTAAGGTCTCCTGTTATAATTGTGTTATTGCCTATTTGATTTTTCATTTCTGTTAATACTTGCTTTGTGTAGCTGGGTGTTCTAGAATTTGGTGCATATATATTTAAGATTGTTATCTCTTCCTCTTGCAGTTTTCCCTAACTAGTATGTAGTGACCTTCTTTCTCTCTTTGGACCATTCTTGGTTTGAAGTTCACATGGTCTGCAAACAGAATAGCTACCCCCACTTTTTTTTGAGTTCTTGTTGCCTGGAGTATTGTTTTCCATCCTTTGACTTTTAGTCTATGAGTTTCCTTTTGGGTTAGATGGGTTTCTTGTAGACAGCATATGGTTGGACATTATTTCTTGATCTACTCTGCCAGTCTGTTTCTTTTAATTGGTGAATTGAGGCCATTTACATTAATGGTAATAACTGTCATACATTGGTTTATTGTTGACATGTTATCTTTCTGATGTTGTATCTTTACCTTTCCATTCTGTTTAATCATCTGTCTTGCTTAGTGGTTTTTTTTCCTATGTGTATCTAGAATGCCTTTCAGTATTCTTTGTAGGGTTGGTTTGGTGATCATGAAGTTCTTCAGCTGTTTTTTGTCATGGAAGTATCTTATTTCTCCATCCATTTTGAAGGACAGTTTTGCAGGGTACATAAGTCTGGGTTGGAAGTCATTTTCCTTTAGGATCTGAAACACTTCACTCCATGCTCTTCTTGACTTCATTGTTTGTGTTAAGTCTGCTGTGATTCTGATAGGTTTTCCTTTATAGGTGACCTGTCTTTTCTGTCTAACAACTTTTAATATTCTGTTCTTATGTTGGATTTCTGGGATGGTGATTATTAAATTTCTGGGTGTAGTTTTGTTTTGGTTATGACTATTTTGAGTTCTATATGCTTCACTAATCTGTATGTCAGTTTCCATACTCATGTTTGAGAAGTTTTCAGCTATTACTTCTGTAGATAGCTTCTTGATATCATGTGTATTGTCCTCTTCTTTTTCATTTATCCCTATTAATCTTATGTTGTTTTTCTTTGCATCATCTTGCAGCTGTTGAATTTTTATTTCCTCATTTCTTGTTATTTTTAGAAGACCTTTCCTTTCCTGTTCACTAGCTGCAATCTTATCTTCAAGATCTGAGATTCTATCTTCAGTTTCATTGAGGAGGTTTTTGCAAGTTTCAATAGAGTTTTTGATTTCATGTATATCTCTTTGAATCTGCTTCATGTATTCTGTTTGATTCTTAAACTGTTCATTCAGGAATTCTATCATTTTGCTTTGTTCCTCTAATTTTTTAGCTGTGTCTTCTTTAGATTCACTCACCATTTCTTTCACTACATTTATCATTTCTTCTTTTACCTGGGAGATTATTTCTGATTTGAGTTCCCTCATAGCTTCCCTTACTTCTTTATTTTAGTTGATATCATTTCAGGCATTTCAGGTGTATGGCTAGTATTTTCTTCTATGTACATGGCTCCTAGGCTTTCTTGGGCTGGGCTGGAGGTTTGAAATTGCCTTTTGGTTTTTTGTTTTGTCATTTTCCTATATTTCTGTGTTTCCAATGTTGTTCCAAAGCTTTCCCTGGATGCACTGGAAACTATCCCTTGTGTCTTCTGCCACTGGGACTCACATGGCCCTGGCTCCCCTCATGTGGTGTGCCCATCTCCCCCAGCTGAAAGAAGGTTGCCAGTCATGGCCCACTAAGCCCAGGGAACCTCTGGATCCTAGTCCAGTGTCCTACGGGGCTGGACGGACCCCCAGCCACCGAGATCGATGGTCCCAAACCTTTCCCGGGCCTGTGCTGGTGAGCCGCAACTCACCTCACAGCGGCGGCACAGGCCTGGCTCCCCTTTTGGTGGGCCTGGCTCCCCTGGTTGAATGAAGGTTGCTGGGGTGGTCCACACCAGTCACCCCTTTTGTGGGACCCACTTCCCAGCACTCACTAGGAGCCGGTTCCTCTCCTTGTTGCGTGCCTCCTCCTGCCAAGTGTCTAGGCTCACAAACTCCTGACCTCAGCAGGATCACGACCTCAGCTCAATTGTGAGTCACAGGATTCCAAGAGGCGCCCAGTACAGTACAGGAGCAGGTCGATGGGAACGTGTCCAGCTCTAGCTCTACCCACGCTGTGCAGGACCAGCTCCAACCCTTGTCCATGCTTTTTTTTCTCTTTCT
The DNA here is from genome assembly GCA_004027455.1 of Hydrochoerus hydrochaeris. NCBI lineage: Eukaryota > Metazoa > Chordata > Mammalia > Rodentia > Hydrochaeridae > Hydrochoerus > Hydrochoerus hydrochaeris. The sequence goes on along the minus strand of PVLA01005205.1, from coordinate 100,419 downwards.
TTCTTTCTTTCTTTCTTTCTTTCTTTCTTTCTTTCTTTCTCTCTCTCTCTCTCTCTCTCTTTCTCCTTCCTTCCTTCCTTCCTTCCTTCCTTCCTTCCTTCCTTCCTTCCTTCCTATTTTTCCTCAGTTTCTTCCTGGGTCATGAGAATCCCTCTCCTTTTGTCTAGTCTTCTCCATGGTATTAAATTTTAGAATCTGAGTTGTTTTTCTCAAGAGAGGCTCTCTACCATGCTACCTATCAATCCGCCATCTTCTTCACTCTCTCTTTTTTTTCTTTTAAAGAGAAAAAACACAGAAAACAAACAAAAAACAACAAAAACAAAAGCAAAAAAAAACAATAGTGATGTAGGATTTCAAAACCAGATGATAGGAATTTAACAATGGTTCTTATATTGCATATTGTTATCTTCAAAATAGTTGCTTGGGTTACCAGATACAGGCATGCAAAACTGATTAAACAACATGAGTGCTAACTGATCCTTTCCATGAACTAATAGAATTAGCGGTACAATTATCTTTGCTATCTTGTGTGTGTGTATATATATATATATATATATATAATTATTTTTTCCTTCCATTTTTCTTCTTTCCCATATTCCAGTTGCTCTTTCCCTGTGAGCAGTTTTTTTCCTTTCACTATATCTATTGCAATTTTTGGATCTTTACTGTTTCAGTTTCTTACGCTAAAATGGTGTTTACACAGCCAAGTCTGATTTACTTCACTTATGAGTATGGTCTCTAATTGCCTCCATTTACCTATAAGAACCTTGAGCTTAACCTTCTTTATAGATAAGAAGTACTCCTTTGCATAAAAATAGCACATTTTTAAAATCCATTCCTCAGTTGATGGACATTTGGGTTGTTTCCAAGATCTGGCTATTACAAATTGTGCTGCTATAGGCACGGGTGCACATACATCACTGTGCTTACCACCTTCTGTGTATTGAGTTCTCTCTCTTGGCTTTCCTTATGGATTCCAATTCTTGCTTCAGATCCTTGCTGGGTCTCAGGGACCTACTTTTTTCTTTTTCTTCCTCACATTGCTATATTCCAGTCTTTGGACACCAAATATCAGACAGGTTGTTTTGCTGCTGTTTACCATCCTGCAACCTTCCCATTAGTCCTTTGCTGTTATCTTGCAACTGGATGGCACGTAAATCTTTATTAGTAACTCCCCACACTTTGTACACAGTATCTCATTTCTTAGACTTGCTCTTTTATTCCCACCATATCTACCTTGCAACTTAATCATCCAGTTAATCCAGTGTATTTCAAACTTTAATAAATATAACATTCACTGTAGGATCAATGAAAAATAAAGTTTCTAGAGCCTTCCCATACATTCTACTGAATAGTTGTAGGTGAGGTAATTCCCACCCATAATTATCTTGCTTGATTTTACTGCATTACCTACAGACAACTCTATGAGAGACTTTGCCTGAAACTTATGTTTTTTTCCTCTCTAGATATCAAATTTATCTTGCTGTACTTCCCTTATTATCATTGTGGGCTCTTATCTATAATTTAAATCACTGTCCTATTATCATCATCGTGATGGCTGATTTTATGCATCAAATTATATTGGATCTGATATAAGATGTTTGGTTTAACATCAGTCTAGGTATGGCTGTGAAGATATTGTTAAGATAAAATTAAAATTTAAATCAGTGGATTTGACTAAGGCAGATAATCCTTCTTAATATGGTGGGCCATGTTTAATCAGTTAAAGACATCATGAGGAAAAGGTAAATGTCCTTTGAAGGAGAAGAAATTCTACCTTCAAAGACTTCCTTTGGATTTGATATGTGTCATTTCTTCCCTCAATCTGCAGTGTGACGGCCCACCCAGCCGAATTTGGGTGATTAAACTCTAACAAATGCATGTACCCACTTTTTAACATAATTCAGGCTCTGTTGTTCATGTTCTACTGTTTCTGTTTCTCTCAAGGCTCTAATATAGACATATGCATGTACCTCACTTTGAGTGAATATATCCTTCAGGGCTCTAAGCATCTGTCTCAGCATTGCTGACCCAAACCCACTAGATTGCAGCTACCGCAAAAATCACATTCTACTATTGTGTAGGCATCTAGGTTCTTTCCAGGCATCCTTCTGTGCGGCTCTACATTCTGAGGAATCAGGTTCTCACACTACTTTTTCAGCCCTCACCACTGTCCTCAAAGCTACCTTCCTAATCGTCTCTGATGTAGAGATTGACAAATAATGGGTCTCTTTCTTTACAGAGAAAATAGAAGTCAAGTTAGGCACCTTCACTGTTTTGTACTCACTGTGAAGTTTCTCATTCTTCATTTATCACTTGGTCTGGTTTTTGTGGACCAGGTAGGTCTGAGAGGGTGGCTCTTCCCCCAAGGGGCCTCTCTTACCCTATAAATGTTCCATGTGCCAGCTCTGTTCCTCTGTGATACACTCAGTCCACACTGCCTTAAATGATTTAAAACAGCTCTCCTCACCATTTCCCCTTCATTACTGTCTCAACTCACAATCACAAAATAGTGTCCTGAATTTACCTTCTACTCTCATCATTTAATGGAAACCACTCCTAGAAAAATCACCTTCCAACTGCTAAATTTGAAGACAGATGTTCAGTCTTTCCATCTGGCTCAGTATCTCCATATTAATTTTCACTGTTGGTCACTTTCTTCCTTACACTGTCTTTCCTGTTTTACTTGTTAAGATACCAGATTCTATTGACTTTCTCTTATCTGGTCTTCCCATTGGTCTTAGTTTGTTTCATTTCCTCCAAGACCCAGAAATGGATAATTTCAGGAAAGATGATGATGTGAAATGAAGATACTTGATTTAGGAAGTGATCTCAGAAAGCACAAAGAAAGAAAAGGAGAAAGTAAAATGGAGAAGGGGAAAGGGCCAATGAGAGTAAGTAGATGGGCAGGTTAGTGTAGTAGGCAACAGAGGTCCCTTCCTAGGGATCTCGGATGAACCCTGCAGAACGTATCTCAGAACTTACTGAATGGGAACTGGCTGACTTGTCCACCTAACCTCAAAGCTGTAAATTTTCAGCACCTACAGGATGTTTTGTGCTTGCTGGACAAGTTGCTTGGGTACTAAAAGTCTTAGGCAGTGTCATGGAGAAGCAGGTAGCTATCAACTCCCACTCTGCAGATAAACCACAAAGATACAGATGGGGGAAGAGGTATGAACATTGACCTCTCATAATCCTTGATGAGCTACGTTTTCTCGTCCTTTCCCTTAGTGTCACTTACCCCAGTGTTCTGTCCTTGTTCTATTTTCTGTTCTTCACTCATTTCCCGGCAGTGCTTACCCATCATCATCCTTTCAATTACCTGGGTTCTGAAATGTGTCTTTTCTACCCAGATGTGTCTCTATTCTTTCAACCTACAAAACCTCAAATCCATCATGTCCATGGACCACTCCCTTCCCATTCCTGCTCTGTGATTTTCTCTTGGAGAGGGGCAAAACCAGGTATATCCAGTTGTGAAAATATGAAAACCTAGAGAGAAGCCATTTCTGAAGCCATGGTCTCTGTTAGTATCATGTCAATGGCTGGATTTGCAACAAGGTCAACTTCCTGTAGTCTGACCCTTTCTTCTTCCACAGGCATTAGTTTAAGTCTCATCATAAATGTTTCTCTGCTAAATAATCTTCCTGCAGTCTTACTCATCCCCAATCATGTATGGAAACCGTGCTTAAAAACAGACACCTAGTATAAACTAGCACCTAACATGTATGAAACACTCTGAAATTTAAAGAATTATTTTCAATTCTCTTTTCCTCCCTGCCCTACTTCCACACTTCCATCAATCTAGGTCAGATCCTATATCTTTAGTAATGTTAGTGAGGCTCTGATAAGAAGTAGATTCCTCTGTTCTGTTACAATCATGTGACCTGACCCTACACCAAGAAGCACTATTTATTTACTTATTTATTTAGACTCTAAGCATTGAACCCGAATCTTTGCACTTAACTACACCAAACCAATTAAAAAAAAATGATACAGGGTTTTGCTAAGTTGCTAAGTGGCCCAGCATGGGCTTGGAGTTTTGAGTCTCCTGCCTCAGTTTCTCATAGTGCTGAGATTACTAGAATATGCCACCATACCCAGAAGAAGAAGCACATTTATGGAATCCACTGAAATATGCTGAATTACCAATCAATTTTATTAGTATTTATAAAAGATTGAAGACTGTTTATACCCATCTTGATTTCAAAAGGAATTTGATAAAAATTTTACAATCATTCCTTTTGTAAAACAATAAAGAAATAATCAACATAAAAAGAGAGACACAAAATGTCATGATGCATCACCCAACATTCAAATAAAAAGTGTAACGCTAGTGTTGCTGGTTATAGAAAGAGCACAGTTCTGCTCCCACCCAATGCATTACTCTTAATAGCCAGCTTAACATTTATAAAATGAAATGGAAAACAGATAAAATTCATAAATCCAGGTGAACCAAACAAATTCCCAGGGGACAATAGGCTCCACTTGTAAATATTTCTCATCTAAATCTTGTAACCTGGAAAAGCTAAAACTCGGAATCATTAAAATGACATTTCCTGTATTTTTATCATTTTAGTAGGAATGTCAGTAATTACCCATATTAAAGGTCTCTAGGGGAGGGGATTAGTAGGAGGGCAGGCAGATCCTAATATTCAGGCAGCATGAATCCAAAATGTAGCTTTATATCCTTGGATTTTCTAAAAGGAATGCTTTTTAGAAAACCCCAAATTTTTCTATTTAGTTTATTTTGGAAAATTTGATAATTTATCACTGCACTTACAAAATTCAGCTGAGGTTTAAAATAATAGAAGATATTGTTAGAACAGTGTATCTAATTCTTGCTTTTAAACATTCTCTCAATATCTTGGATTACTGAACAATTTTCACTCTGTGTATGGAAGCTCTCTAATTATTGCTTTTATTATTATTAGATGTTCAATAAATATCTGTCCACTGAATAAGTATTTCTTTCATATTAAAATTTCCAAAGTAATTCTCTGATTGTATTGATTTCTTGCCCAGAAATCTTCCACAGTCACCTATTATCCAGAGCTACACTGTCCAAGATGTCAGCCACACACCAAATATGTGGCTGCCCAGCACTTGAAATGTGACATGACTACATTGAGAAACACTGTCAGTGTAAAACGCACATCACACAACATACTACGAGAATGTAAAATATTCCATTAGAATTTATTATATTACTTACTAAAGTCTTATTTTAGATACACAGAATTATATATAATTCATTTTATTTGCTTCTTTTCTCACTTTTTGTTTTAAAATTGTCTACTAGATAACTTAAAACTACTCTTTTCTTTTGTGCTTCATGGTATTTTTTTTTACTAGACAGCACTAGTGTTGAGACCGGACTCTGTTTTATCCCATATATATTTAGATTTCTAACCTTGTTTACTATAATGTTTTCTTTCTTGCCTTTCTTCTACTGCTCCCTTCTCTTAGCATGCTGTCCCTTTTAAGGTCTTACCCTCTAATCCCTAACTAAAATTCTCCCTCCTCTATGAAGACTGTATGATTTGTCCCTCCAGAAGCAGCCCTCTTCAACCAAAGTCCTAAAAAACATTTATTTGAAATTTAGTTTGGCACCAATCAGTTTCTGTGTGTATTAGAAATGTTTTTGTATTATTTTCCCACTAACCTGTCAGCCTTTGAAGGCAAGGGTACATTTATTTATTTAAATATTTTTTATTTTAAAGAGGATAAAACTAAGGATAATATAACAGAATAAAACCAATCCAAATAAACCAGTGTAAATGATACAGGACTTCAAAACATTGCAAAATCAGTGTTAGTTACCATAATGCCTTTTGTTGTCTTCAAAATAGCTGCAGATACCTTCAGACAAGTCAAAATCAAACAGAAGAGAATAGAATAGAGACAATAAAAGCAAAACAATCAATGCAATAAAGGACTTCAAAGTAAGCCAATAGCAAATCCAAAATGGCTACCATAGTATATCTTGCTGTCTTTAAAATAGCTGCTCCTGTCATCAGATTTGACATAAACAAAACACAACAGAATAAAACCCAACCCAACAAAACAATGGAAACGATATAGGACTTCCAAAACAGGACCATAGGGAATCAATAATGGCTACAACCCTCAGAAGGAGAGCCCCCCTAGATACCACACTATGTACTGCTATCCTTTATTTATTTATTTTAAAAAGAGAAAAATAAACAAAAACAATAATACAGAGTTTCAAAACAGGATAATAAGAAATTAACAATGGCTAATATAATTGCATATTGTTGTCTTCACAGTAGTTGCTCAGATTATAAGATGTAGACCTGCAAGATTAATCAATCAATATAGCATCAACTGTTTCCTTCAATGAACTAAAAGAAATTATACACACACACACACACACACACACACACACACATTTTCTTTTCCCATCTTTCATTTCTCCTTTCTTTCATCCCAGTTAGGAAAGGATACTTTTAGTTCTAATTTAACTCCCTTAAATTGGGATGAGATGTCAGTACATCAGTGAAAAACCATACAAGCTATTTTTAATATAGGGAACTGGTTAAATCAGAGTGGGAGGCCTGAGAAGTGAAAAGAAAACACCAAGGTAAGGCAGGAGCAGTCACTGCCCTTAAGGGAGGGATGGGAATCCCAAGGAAGTGGTGGAATTATCCAAAGCTGGGAGCTGGCCGAAGGGCCTGGAGGACCTGGGACTCAGAGCTCTGTAAAGTGGTGCCTCTGGTTGGCTTGGAGGAAGTCCAAGAGCTGGAACCCAGACCTCAATGAGAGGACAGTACCAGACTGGTATCAGTACTTTGAGAAGGTACAGTAAGACAAGTTCTGGGAGCATAAAGAGTCACAATAGTGGGTTCCACATGGGATTCAGTCCCTTTGACACCTTCTACGTCTCATGGGAACCCTTGAGAAGTTCTACATACAGAGTCTTGAGAGCTGGATCTATGTAGATCCTGAGATACTTCCATGCCTGTGTTTCCCGGTCAGTCTGTCTCCTAACTCAAAACCCCACGGGGTGCGCTTAGATGTGATTCTTCCCCAGTTTCAGCTGCAAGATGAAGCCACAATTCTGAGCTAACACCATGACTAAAGTTTTTTTGTGAGGGTTTCAAGCAGAGGATGTAGATAAATCTTGGACTACAGACACTGGGAAAAATTAGATACTTCTAATTTTAATTTGTTAGTTTTGGGGATAATTTGTTACAGAGTAAAGTGTATATAGGCTTAAAAGGAAAAGATAATAACTGTGAAACTAATATTCAGAAGGTATGTATCTAGATGTCCATTTCTATCTATCTGTATTCCTATCTCTTATGAATCCATATGGATACTGAGAACCTAATAGAAAAGTAGACAATATTTTGTGATCAAATGTTTTATGTTTGAATAAGCCATTAACAAAGGAAGAAACACATAACCAATAAATGTGTAACATGAAATTGATTTTACCTGTAAAAGTGAAATGTTTACATAGTGGACAACCTAGAATTCTACCCTACAGTGCATATCCTAAGCTTTCTTTCACATGTACACCAAACACAGCTTAAAATATCCATGGAAGCATGATTTCTGTTGACTAAAAACTGGAAACCCAAATGACCATTATAAATGGAGTAGATATATTGTAGCATGTTCACATAATAGAATACTATACAACACTAAACACGAATGAAATACAACTATTTCTATAAATATGGACAAATATTAGATATATAATCCTGAGAAAAAGAAGGAAGCCACAAACTAATAAATATAGTATGGTTCCTTGTATACAGTAATCAAACAGGTAAATCTAAACAGGGTTTAGGAGTGCCTTCAGATACAGGAAAATTACAAAATAAAACAAGGGAATGATCATTGCAAAAGTAATGGAGGTAGGGCCCAGGGTTTAGCTTAGTGGTGTAAAAATGCCTGCCTGGGAAGCGCAAAGTCATGAGTTCGATCCCTGGTAACAAAAAACAAAAACAAAAACAAACAAACAAAAAATCATGGAGGTGAAGGGTGAAGGGAATGGAATCCAGAAAACCAATAGGTAGTTTATAATTTCTTAACCTTTGCTATGTATTCATAAAAATCTTTGAAATATATCTTTTAATTTTATACATTTTGTTTTTTAAATTAATGCTCAGTGATTCCTTTAAAGTCATTTTAATTTCCTTTTTCTGCTAAACTTAAGGGAATTAAATTAAATACCACAGAGACATAAAAATAGCACGTTGGGATGGGTGTTTACCTCAGTGGCTCAAGTGCCTGCCTGGTAAGCATGAGGTCATGAGTTCTATCCCTAGTACCAACAAAACAAAACAATGCCCCCCAAAAGCATGTCATATGGTCATCTGTACATCCATCCATCCATCCATCCATCCATCCATCCATCCATCCATCCATTCTTCCGTTCATGCATCCATCCATACACCCATTCATCAATCCACCTGACCTTGAGAAAAATCTAGAAAAATGTTCACTAAATTGTAACATAGATTTTTTTCTGTATGTCAGGGATTTGGTAATTTTTTCATTTATTTTTTGAAGTTTTCTAGATAGCTTGAAATATTTGTAAAAAGCATGCATAGTTTTTACAAAAAAATGGTAAAATTAGTAAAACCAAAGAAAAAGTAAATATGTTCTCAAGACAGCCTCAAGTTAACTATATGAAATTTGAACTAAATAAGTAACCTTAGGCAAGGCCACGTAATCAGAAGGCAGAATTACCAGGCAGAGGTGGGTTGTCTTTGTCTGAATATTGAACTCCAGTGACTACATTATGTAGCTTGATATCCTGTCTGTAAGGCTTACACATAAAAAGCTCAGAGGCCTTCCACTCCAAAACAAATCCTTCAACTGAGACGTCGGCTCTGCTGCTTTGTTCAGTATTCTGTGGCTCCTTCATGTGGCTGCAGTCATTTGCTTATACCTTTCAGTCAGTCTTCTAAACACTCCATAAACATTTAAAACTATTACCAAGCACCTGTGTACCCATTAATTCACCGTCTGATCACTTCTTCCATGCCATCATGCAGGGGACATGACTCGGGGACCTGCAGCACAGCCCTCTTAATGACTGGTGTCATGGGAGCATGACGCTCCAGCCTTCACTTCAGACCTGTGTAAGCCCTGCTCTTGTCCCGCCCTGCACTTGTCCCATTCATTGCCGGTGTCTCAACCCTCGCACATGAGATCAGATCTTCCGTGTGTAGACATAACTTCTGAAGTTTCCTGCTAGCAGGGGGTAAGACCCTAATTAGCTCATGCATGTCAGCTAATTATGTAAGAAATATTTTCCTAAGAGACTCATGCAGCCCTTACCTGGGGTCTACCAGACCCTCGTTGAACCAGAAGCTGAGTATTCATGTTCCTGCTCTAGTGACAAAAATGACAGGAGGATAATTTAGTTTAGAAAAAAGAAACAAATGAAGATTTGGATTTTTTTCCCTATGATTCAGATCAATCTCAGAGAAAAGCCAGGCTTGCTTCAGGTTTATTATTCATGTTTATTCTCCATATTTTCCCCAGTGGGATTTGTCTCTAACCAGGATGTTCCATCTCGAGTTCTACTTCTCCAATGTTTCTCTTAGAAAACAGCAACTATGCTTGTTATCTTATTGATTGGTTATAGTTCTGTCCCACCTTAAGCCCACCTCATCTCATGGCTTTGCTCAATAAAACACCCTTGAAAAGCAGGATTCCTGGGCAACCCACTTTCCATGCCTCTTCTGTCCCTCTCAGACAGAAGCTTTATTTCTCCCAATGAATTCTTCCTACTCTTAAAAAAATCTGATAAGTTTATTTATTCTAAGGGAACTAAATTATGATTTCTCATAGTGGTATTTTTATTTCAAGATGTAATAAATCTTTGAGCCAAATGGGTCCATTTCTGATAATACCTCCAGATTTAGTTTCTAGGAAATACCTTGTGAATTTTGCATGTTTTCTGTATTACATAAAAGTTAATGAAGGCACCTACTTACTATCATTAGTACTGGAAACACTTGGAAAAATCTTGCTGTAGGAGCTCTAGGATGACTTTGTAGAGCATAGATTTAGTTAATTTGGTCTGTGTCTTTATTAAGAACCAATTAATCACAGCTACCTCACAGTTGTCTGAAAGAACACAGACCACCAGTTCCAGAAGCATTTTTAATGATCATGTGGTTTGATCCCCATATCTTACAGAGACAGGGAAATGCAGGTATTACAGATATCCAGGAAAGCAAACCAGAAAGCTGGTGGGGACTCAACAGTGACTAGTGAAGGAATATGACCACTGCATCCTTAGGAGCTCCAGGAGTCATTTGCCATTTCCTGCTAGTCCTTCACTCAACACTGAGTACTTCATTATCCATCCCAGGACTGGTAAGCTAAGTTCCTGCTTTCCCTAGGTGCCTGGGAAGCATAGGTTTGCCATTGGAGACCCCCAGGAGTCCTGCAGGACCAGGCTCCATAGTAGACTATCACAGAAACTGGGGCAGGGACACCTGTTCAGTCTCTCAGAGAAACCTCTGATGTGGTTGGGGCACCTGGAGAATCTTTGGGAGTCTAGTCCTGTTTGGGGCATGCTATGGACTTCTGGCTGCTCTCTTACCCATTAATATAGATTCCTAAATTTTTCAGCTTTTAGTGGATAACGCTTTGGGATGCCTGACACCCAGAAAAACCTAGGAAGTGGCCTGGGAGTTTAGAGAATTCCAGACCCCCAAGGGGTCCTGCAGGGCAGGGCTCTGTGTTCTGGAGAAATTGGAGCAGGGTTGCAGATACCCTTTTAGGCTGTGTTCTAAACATCTTTAATTCCTCAGTTTAAAAGGGGCTACGCAATGTAGACATCTCATGTTTTATCCAGCCAATGGCCTAAACTTGGCACATTTGAGTTCTTAATTCTTCACACCTTGATAATACCTGCAGGGAAATGGCAAGTGTCAGGAGGTCCCTTATGCCCAAGCTTCCTGTCTTCTCCTCCCCTCTTCTCTCATTTCCTTTCTTCCTCTCCTTCCTCCTCCTCCTCCTCCTCCTTCTTCTTCTTCTTTCTCTCTCTCTGCCAAAATTGGTCTGTCCAGTCCTGAAGATGAGGCCCTATAAAGGACAGGAAGAAATTACATGGAAACACATGACAAGGGAGATACTGAACCAGCCTGTTGAGCCACAGGAGAGGTGCTATATTCCAGAGGCAAACTTGATTCCTTCGGCAGTTCAAAAGGTCTTTGTGTTTTCTGTGGAAGTCTGACCCTTTGTGCTAAGAATCTAATACTGAAAACAGAACAGAATATATGTTTAAAACATTTCTTTACACTAGTTAAGTGGTCCGGTCATGCTCTTCATGTGGTTTGAGGAGTGACTAGAGATGGCTACTGTTTTTTCCTCGTTCGTATAGAAACAAGATTGCAAGGAACACAAAGGTGATGTCAGGTCTATCCGATTTAGTGGAAACACTGTGAAGATTTCTAGAAAAATACAGTAATTTATTTTCTCTGCAAGATATTCCTCTATGGCTTTCAATTTTTGGTGGCTAATAGCCTAGTGTGTTGGGGAATGTCTGTAATCCTAGCACTTGGGAAGTTAAAGCAGAAAAATCATGAGTTATAAGCCAACCTAGAATGTTGCAAGATTCTGTCTCAAGAAATTAAACAAAAACAAAATTAGTGGCTATTGAGAGAACAGAGAAAGGTGAAATTTTTCATATAACTTTTGTGTAAATCTCTCTTTACCATTTGGGAAGTTCTATGACATACTGTCTTGACTGAAATATGAAATAAATATACATATGAAGGTATTAAGATGCATTCTTTATTCCAGACTGGTGTCTAGGATTGACATACCTTCTTCACAAAATCTACTATGTGAATAAACTTGGGGCAGGCTCATATGGTTCTAATTTTTCCATTGTATGGCCGCTTCTTCGTTATTTTGAACAATGCTCTCTATAATAGTGATCTGTAAGTGAAAATACATGTATGTCTTTGTTCTTTATTTCTTAAGTAATCAAAATACATATTTTGTAAAAGATTTACTAACCAGCTTCTATGGGAAAACCTGTTTCAGAATTTCTGCAAAACAAAAGCTTGAGTGTTTTCCATTCAAGTTATGTCAAGTGATTCCTTGGTAATAATAATTATTTGAGGAAGACTTAAACATTTTAAAAGGTAAAATGAACTGGAATAAGAAGCACTAATATTTCTACATTGGGAAGTCAATACCCTGTTCATAATTGCATTTGCAATTTAACTTTTGGCTTTGAAAGTCAGTGAAGGTCTTTACCTGGTCAAAGTGAATAATATGGATCAGGGATCCAGGCAGTTTCTTGTCAGGGAGACAATTGTGAGCAGAAGTGATTTGTGGAGCATTCTCTGTCCCATTGAAAGAACAGAGAATGGATATGGTTGGAGACTGGGTCACAGAGACCAAGGTTTAGAATTCATTTCCCTTAAAAATAGGTCAATTCTGTCTTTCCTAGGAAGTCCCATGGGCAAAGACCCCATCTTCTGCACATTCTTAAACACAAATGGACCCTGACAGTGAAACAACCTTCAACTTTTGTAACTCCCTCTGGTGAAGGGCTTTAAATACATTTTATCCCATAAGGTCAGAAATGACATTGTTTCTCTGAGAAGTTGATCTCAAGGTTATAACTTCTTTGGGGTTCCAGAGTTTATACATCCCGAGACCAAAAGACCCAAGGAAGTAGGCTCACTGGCTTGTGTGTCCTTAGCTTGAAAAGTTGAGAGCAAATATTTCCCTGACCTCTCCATCAGCCTCTCCTGTTCTGGGCCTAGTGCTTTCTGAGTCGATGACATCCAGACAGTGTGACCTTGGGACTCCACAGGGAAGTGGTTTTCTCAATCACTCTGTCTTAGAAGTAGTGCTTCCCAGAAGGCATGGATTGAACAGGCCTGAATAACTCTGGTTCGGGTTACTTTGAAAACACTCCCCCACCGCCTGTGGAAAATAAGCTCTTTTAAATATATTTCCCTTTATTGTTGAGAATTATGGGCGTGGGTGAGTAAAAGAAATAATTAGTACTTGTGCCGATGAAGGAACATGCGAAGACTCTCAGAAAGAAGCTGCATTGTTGGAAACTATTGCTTAATAAAAGCAAATTGTCCTCTTGAAACAAAAACTTGCCTCACCCTATGGTCTGCACTTGTGGTTCTAAGGCACAGTATGTTGAAATTTGATTATTTACAGAATCAAAGGACACATGTCAAATGCAGACTGGCCGAAAGGTCTTCTGTTTATGTTTTTAAACCAAATCAAAGGGGCTTTTTACTTAAAACAATGACTGTAATACTTAGCTTGTGTCCAGAGGCCAGCAATCAGTGTTTTAGGAAGAGAGAAATGGTCTTTAGACCTGAGAGTCTGTTTCTCAGACTTTCTCTCCAGTGAAAAAGAGACTCACATGGTAGGTTCTGGAAGCCTATTATGGGGCTGCATGAAGGGGTCCATGGTGCACATTCAAGGGGAATCAGGTGTGATTGGAGAATTTTTGGTTCCTCTACCCACCCCTTTCCTTTGGTGGGCGTAGGTCAATGTGTAGAAGAGAATCTTCACAGATATAGAAGCCAAGGGAAATCACTAAGATGTTTATTTAACAAAACATCACCATTTTCTAGTATCCAAATGGATTAGTTTCTTTGTGTCCTAATCAAATTGAAATTAATATCTTTTCCTTAACCATCTTAACATGTAAATATGGGAAGTGACAGAAACATAGTTTGAATGCCTAGATTTAAAAATTATTACAGTAAAAGACATATTACTATGAATCCCTCTAAAAATACTCTCCCCTCACTTCAAATGCACTCTTACCCCATCATTCTTGCCATTTTCTGAAGCAGTTCTGGAAGTCCTGTTTCATGAGGGTCTTTAGTCATCCCATTGTGGCTGATTCCTTGATGTCCTGAGCTGATTTAGAATGCTTCTCTTTCATGGTCATTTTGACTGGAAAGGAAACCAAACACAGTAAATAAATTGGATAATGACAAGCTGTATATGCTTATGTTCCTGCCTTTCCACTGGATAGCATTTACAAGCAACATATTCACTGTGTTTTTGATCCCACTTCATAAAGACACTCATGAAAGAGGACTTCCAGAACTGCTTCAGAAAGTAGTAAGAATGATGGGATAAGTGCATTTGAAGTGAGAGGGACTTTTTGAGGAGTTCATGGCTGTGTGTCTTTTACTGTAATTTTAAAAAAACTTATTCATCTTATATTTTGATCACCTGTGTATGCTGTGCAGGTAGTGTCAAAAATAGAAGGAACAAAAAGAAAAATTAGTAACATGGCAAACACAAACATGGGTCATTAATGAGTTTTAGTGAAAGCTGGGAGGAGGCTTAACTCCTCAGTTGGGAATTCCTCATGGATATCAGAGAAGGAAATGTATTTACCTTTCCTATATCTTCTAGGAAGCCCTGGATGAAATAACAAGCATGTCCCTAGACAGAGACAAATTTTTATAAACTCAGAGTGGCATCTAGATTTGATGCCAGTACTTATATGACAGTCATCATTGATTATCACTAATAATGGAGATAAGAAGCCACTAATTATATTTACTAGCCATAGTGACAAGAATCCAATTGATGGCTGCAATTAACTTAGTGTTTCTGTGATTCTCAAAAAGGCCAGTGTTCAGGGATTATCTCTAAAGCTTTGCTCTCAGTTTCCAAACCAATCGAATTTATTCTGTGAATATAAGCATGTGGAGCAGGATTTCTCCTAAACTTATGAACCTATGGTCTGTCACAGAAACCACAGTGGCTCTATGAGAAAAATCACACTTTCCTTGCTGAAGCCTTTTCAACCTTCCAATGTTCTTCATCAAAATTCAGCAGGAGAATGTGAAATGTTAATAAAATGGCATTGGAGTAACAGGAAAAGAAAGACACTTTGAGGGAACTGCATTGTTGAAAACAGAGTATGCTGTCATGTAAAGCATCTCTCGGCAGAGGCACAACTCGGGATAACATTCTCTGTTCACCCCCAGTCCTACATGCTTCAACACAGTGCTATCAAAGGTACAGAAAATGTAAGTTCCTGAAGAACATAGCTAGTTAAGCCTTGGTTTTTCCCCAGAATCTGCTATGTGATTCCTGCCATGTGGATTCCTGACCTAGGTTCTCTGTCATGCATCTCCTGGACTCCAGTTTTCATGGATGCTGGTCTGTATCATTCTTCTCCCAACCTCCTGAATCCCATCTCTTTTCACTCACCTAGCAGACCTCCAAGTACAGCTCCAGGGGACTACATTGCCTTTGGAAAGCAATCATTTAAAGAACTCCTCTGTTTTGAGTTCTCCTCTTCTGCCTTAGAGCAAGTGACCTTCTAGATTCAGAATAGATGGTCTACTTTTGAACCTGATTAGAATAAAAGTAGAGTCAACAACACGGCAGGAGAGAATTTCTGAGTCAAATGAGTTACTATTGTGTAAAGGAAATGGTGTATGATCTTCATGGACTTAAGTGAGGGCCAGTTTGGGGAAATGGAGGCATTTTAAATGATAATAGAAAATAAAATAGAAAAGTGAAAAAAATAAAATATTATCTATTACTAGAATAAAATAATAAAATATTGCACAGTAACCATGAATGTTAATTATTTCTTCTGAGGTGGTCTTTTCTTGGGTAGCCATCCATGGGGACGAAGAAAGCTCTCTTTCTTTGATTCACATTTATTTATAGCACAGTCAATGAGTTTTTCCCAAATTCTTTATTTCCTTACTTCTCTTATATTTAGTTGAATGGTTTATACTTTGGCAAAATATAGCACAAAATTTTTTCATTCTTTTCTCTCCATCTCTGTTTTAGTCTTAGCTCTTTTAAATCTACTCTTTGTTGTTAGAATTTTTTATAACTTCTCCAGTCTCCTCTTCACTGCAAAAACTCAACCTTTACCTTTGTGCTCAGGAATATGGCATCTCTGGGTTTTTGAGATTTAAGTGGGCTTTCTACAATCTGCATGCCTGATATAAGAACTTTGAGCTTATGATTTATCATGTCGAGTTTCTCAAAAATGTTGCTGTCATGCTGTCGGTCATTAATATCACTGTCAAAATATCTGAACCCAGTCTGCACTCCCACCAGACTGTGGAGAAGTGTTTCTTTATCCCTGCAGCCTCACCAACATTTGTTATCAGAAAATTATCTTAGATTTAAGTCTTAAGTGTGTTCAAGTTAAATATATGTTAGGTCACCTATATAATCCTTTCTTTCAAACTTTTAATTTATCTATATGCTTTCTTTGTTACTCCTTTCTTCAGTGTCCATGGTTGTGTTTGTATTCAATTCTCTTTTACTTCACACATATTCTAATTTAGTCTTCATGTTTAAAATCACATTCCTTCATTTCATTTTTCACTCAGTCTCTTTCCTGAGTTTGATGAACTCTTTCCCGTCCTATGTTCCTGCTCATTCCCTCACTGAGCTTGGAATGTCTAACTTGAGACATGCCTTCACTGAGGAAGTTATTAACAAATGCTATCAGGTAATGAAATTTAACTTATATTGGTATGCTGTGTTAAATTTCTTATGTCTCCCCCAGTCAGCAATCATTATGTGCCTCTAATAGTTAAGGAACAGGAGTTGGGATACTTTGTTAGACTTTTGTGATGATTCGTTATGTGTCTACTTGACTGGCCACGAGGTGCCCAGCCACCTGCTTGTAAATTATTTGAGTGTGTCTGTGAGAGGTTTCCTGAAAAGGTGGGCATTTGCATTGGTGGGCTGAGTAAAGCAGATGGTTCTTGTAGTGTGGGTGGCTGTCATCCAGTCCACGAGGGCTTGAGTAGAACATGAAGTGGTGGAGGAGAAATTCATGTTCTGCTTGTTAGAACTGGAACTTTGATCTTCTGGTTATCAGGTCTTCAGGTCCAGTCTAGAGTCAGTATCATTGTTCTGCTGGTTGTAAGACCTTTTGCCTATACCCATGCTTTCCTTGGGCCCCAGTTTGCAGACAGTAGGTCATAGGACTTCTCAGTTTCTAGAGTCCTGAAAGCAAAATACCTTATATTAGGCCTCTCCTATACATAAAGGTCATACATGTTATATAAAGGATATTTATAAGGTGTGATCCCAAAACCTATAGTGAATTTAAATTTAAGAACTTATTACAGTAAGGGGCACTGTCATTAATCATCCTCAAAATGAAAGTCCTCTTTCATGAGTATCATGATATTTAAATAGGTGATTCCTTTGGAAAGCTGTGACATTAGAATTTTAAGTTTTTTTTCCTAGAAATTGATGCTTTTCAATCTTTTACCACAAGGACTTCTAGCCCCTTCCAAGCCTTTTTCTCTCCCAGAACCCTTGACTTCCCAAAGCACCACATCTGGCAGGACATATTGTTAAGCACCTTCCTTTCAGAGCCTTCGGGGACAGGACCCTTTCTCACCAGCTGTTGGATCAGTTCTCCACTCGATTTCTGTGCTTGGGGTGGACTCTTTGTGAGTAACTGGGTCTGTGTCTTGCTTCAGACAGACCCAGTTATCTCCTCCAGTTTTCTGCAGTCAGTCCCTGTCTGATTCTCCTCTCTATTGTGGGTTTACATGGTGTGAGATGTTTAATTTCCTGTTTTTGCCGAAGTCAAGTTGGTAGCTTTCTTGGTTGCATGGTATGCCAGAGGAGTATGGTATGATTAGCACGATTTGCTTCTATTTTGACCACTGGTATTAAAGCGTGTGAGATTCAGCTTTAGGGAGCCTCCATCAGACCAGAGAAATTTTGCATTGCTAGGAGAACCTTGGATCTAGAAGCTTTTTGTAAAATAGGAAAGGAGACAGAAACAATAAATAACTTGATTTGCACTCAGTGAGTCTGCGATTAATTATTACATTCCCAAGTGTCTTGATTTGGGTCTTGTAAATAATGGATATTCATTAAATATTGGTAACTCAAAGGGCACCAGAAACTTCATATATGGCAGGCATTATTAGCACTAATTTATAGAGAATAAATAGTTTAAGGAAGGGTAATTAATTTCTTCTTGGTCACTCGACTAATAAATAGTAGAGCCACAGTTTGAACCCAGGTCACTCTGACCCAAAGTGCATATTCTTTCATTCCTTCTAGGCTAATTT
Source organism: Hydrochoerus hydrochaeris (assembly GCA_004027455.1). Taxonomy (NCBI): domain Eukaryota; kingdom Metazoa; phylum Chordata; class Mammalia; order Rodentia; family Hydrochaeridae; genus Hydrochoerus; species Hydrochoerus hydrochaeris. The sequence continues at coordinate 82,342 of PVLA01005205.1, read as the reverse complement.
GGTGGTCTTGGTACAGAAATTCAGAATGAACATTAGGGAGAATGTTCTGGAAGAACAGGCAGAGGGCAAAGAAAGGGAATGAAGAAAGAGGAAGAATTTAAAGAGCTAAACACAGGTAAAATTGATCAGGAAGCAACTGTTCTTTTTTTCATCCTAACTTCTTATTTATGCCAGAAAAGTGGACTTTGAAGGAAGGGTGGAGTTGCTGCTGCATTATTTGTTGATGAGGTCATATATTAAGTCAATGCCATTTCAAGTCTGTAGATTACTAGATTGTTTCATCACATTTGCCTTGAACAAAAAAATCACTTCTCTGAAGACTGTGTCAAAGGTATAGCAGCAAAAAGTTATTGGAACACATGTCTACCCTGAAGCCAGATCAAACCAGAAATTGTAGATGAAGTGTCTTATTCCTGCTATATGCTTCATGGTTACAAAGCATTTTCCACTAAATCATCCTTCTCAATACATCATGAAAGAGGTAGGATGAATGTTATGAAGATAATGTTAAATATAGGGAAAAGTAAATTTAGAATAGTTAGGTGACTTACCTAAAGGTCACAGGGAACTGGCAAAACTGAGACTAGAATCTAGATACTTTAATTTGTCAGACTTTCCTATGACTAAAAGGATCCATCATTATTTTAGCAATAAAATTTTTATTCAAATATTTACTGGATCTCTCTGATCCTCTCTTTTGGATGAACAACCTTGCCTCTTGCCTGAGAAAGACTCAGTTTTTTTTGTGTGTCCTTTGTAGCATTATGAAAGTGCTGAAATGAGGCAAAAACTATTTTTAATAAAAACAAAAGTAGACTGACCTTGTTTTCACTCTTGTAGCCAAAAATGTAGATCTGACATGGCTTGTTTTATTTTAAAAGTGTGATTGTAAAGATAATGAGGAAAGAAAATACAAACATACAAAGAGGGTTTTTGGCTCATGTGATTTGTGAGTCTTCAAACTATTTGCCTCCATTATAACAGTCTGCACTTTCCTTAGACCACACCACACTCTTGAGCCAAACGGATGCTCATAAGACAGCAACAGTGCAATTGCACAGCTCTCACCTCTGTCTACACCAGGGAAACATGCCTAAACCCACAGTCCCTACAGTTTTGAGATTATCTTTGCTGTACCCTCAAAGCCATCTTTATCACCCAAGATGGAAGTCTTCATCTCTTGCTATCATCTTTTTTTTATAAAAAGAATATAAGCAAAACAGAAATAAAGGTAGAAACAATATAGAATTTCAGAAAAAAAGCAGTGAGAAATCACTAGTTGATAAATTACATATTGTATTCTTAGACATAGTCTTTCAAGTTACAAAATTAAAGCATACAAAGTAGATAGTCAAACAGTGAGACTGCAAAGAAGTTGAATGATTCAGTAACAACTTAGCAACATGGTTATGCTAATACAGAATTTAGAAAAAAAGATAAATGATAAGAAATCACTGGTTAATAAATTACTTATTGTCCTCTTAGAAATAGTTGTTCAAGTTACAAAATTAAAGCATACAAAGTAGATAGTCAAACAGTGAGAGTGTAAATAGCTTCGCATACATGAATCTCTACATGTATTTCTATCCTTTCTGTATTAGAGGGAAAAACAAAACTTAGCAAGACAAAGCAAAACAAATTCCTATAAAAACATGAAACCAAAAAGTTGTGTAAAACCATAGTACAAGGTGATCTACAATGATTACTGTGTTGTTTCTTATTATCTTCAATAGAATGTCTATATTATCAGGCATAATTGAATATAGCAGTATAATTGAGCATAGCAGTAAATAACAATATTAGTAAAATAAAACATTGTAGACAGTATAAAACTTCAAAGGTAGGTAATAATCAAATCAGAGTGGATATTCTAGTGGATCTTGTCATCTTAAGTGCAGTTGCCTATACTCTCAGATTTGATACTATCAATCATAACAGCTTTGAATAAAATCTATCAATACAAAACAGCGATCCAATAAACCAGATTCGATTACGATCAGTCATGGTAAAACAGTGTAGGTTTTACAGAACTTTAGATTAAGTTAATAGGAAATTAAGGATGATTACCATACTATATCCTGTTGCTTTCAGGATTACTATCTGTGCTCTCAAATCTAGTACAGGTAGAATGACTGGAACAGAATACAATACATCTAAGCAGAGTAGTGTGAGTAGTGTGGGTTTTAGATCCTGGTGCACTATTAACCATATAGCATATCAAGGCCATCTATGTTAGAGTGTCTAGTTATCCTTCTCTGCCTCATTTCTGCTATGCTATTTTTCTGCCTTTGTTTAGTTTTCTCCTTCATTCTACTGCCTGCCCCATTCATTGAGGCCTTTCTGCCACTGTTCCTAAAATCCTGGTATTTTTTTTCTCTCTCTAGAATGTCCTTCAGTATTCTCTGTAGGGTTGGATTGGTGGTTACAAACTCGCCCAGTTCCTCTTTGTCATGGAAGCATCTTGTTTCTCCTTTAATTTCTAGTGACAGTTTTACAGGATACATCAATCTGGGCTGGAGGTTATCTTCTTTCAGGGCTTGGAAGACTGTGCTCCAAACACTTCTTGATCTGATAGTCTGTGATGAAAAGTCAGCCATGATTCTGATGGGCTTACCTTTATAGGTAATCTGTTTCTTTTCTCTGATGGCTTTTAATATTCTGTTTTTATATTGAATTTCTAGTATCTTGATTATTATATGTCTGGGTGTAGATGTGTTTTGGTTGTAGGTGGCTGGAGTTCTGTATGCCTCACACAAACAAATGTCATTTTCTTTTCCCATGCTTGGGAAGTTTTCCTTAATTATTTCCATGAATAGGCTTTGTAATTCACCTGTATGTATTCCTGCTTCTTTGTTCATGTTTCTTATTCTTAAATTGTAGATTCTCTTGTCATCTTCTAGCCTTTGTATTTTTACTGCCTGTTTCCTTGTTATTTTTAAGAGATCTTTCCTTTCATGTTCACACATTGCAAACTTGTTTTCAAGTTTTGATAGTCTATCCTTAGTTTCTTTTAAGGAGTTTTTCCAGCTTTCAATGGAGTTTTTAATTTCCTGGTAGTCTCTTTGAATCTGCTTCATGTATTCTATATTTTCTTTATATTCTTTATTGAATGTTTCTCTCCTTTTTTGGTGTTCTTCCCTTCTTCCTGAGAGATGCTTCCTGAGAGCATTTCTTTTATTACTCTACTCATATCCTGCTTTACCTGATTTAATATTTCAGTTTTGAGCTCATCTACAAGGTCCCAAAGATATCTCTTAATGTCCATTGAAGCCATGTCTGATGTTGCATGTTTGCCACCCTCAGTCTCCCTTGTTTTTCCCTCTCTTGGATCAGTGCTCTCAGGGTTCTGTTCTTGGGGCCTCCTCTTGCCTCTCTCTCCTGTCATGGCCCTGGCTTCCTCCACACAGGTTACAGTGCAGGTCCCAGCCCCCTTCCTTGTTGGCCATGTTTCCTCTGAAGTACACTGGGGAGGGTACTCCGCCCTCTCCTGCCTGCTCTTGTCACTGAGGTGCAAGCAGAGGCTGCCTATGCCTGCCCCTTCCCACCCCGCCAGCCAAACTTCAAGTGCCTTCACCCAGTTAGTGCTTGCTAGGCGCAGGGAATCGATTTGGGACAGCCCATTGGGTCTTGGCCTGGGGTGTGGCCCAGTCCAAGCAAATCCCATGAATCTGCTCTGGGGAGGAAGGAACCAACTGAAGTCACTGTCACTCCCAGTTCTGGCTCCTCTTGCCTGATTCCAACATGTCACCCATTTGGTCTCACCCTCCCCTTGGGGGGGTCTCATTCCCAGCACTGACTGTGAATTAATGAACGTCCCTTTGCCAGCTCTGTTCTCTGTTGGGCTCACCAACCCCCAACTTCAGAGCTACTGTGCTTCCTGTGAGTGGCAGTGGGAATGAGTTTGGGTGGCTCTGTTGGTCGGCATGGATGCAGGCTGTTGTAAACTTAGCAGGTCGCCACAAATGAAAACACTGTGTCCTGTAATTTTTAGCTGTTTCAGTTGTAGTCCCGATGTTTTAATTTCTTCCAGTGTCAAGAGGATCTATCTCCCTCTGTCTGGGTCTTTCCAGGATGTTTTTTTCTGGCATATAAGTTGTTTTTCCTGGAAGGCTTTGTATTTTGTTGCTGACTGATTGGCCATCTTGACTTCCTGTCTTCCAACCTGCATTAATTTTTTGTGACAGTCCCACTTTGGTGACTCTTCATTGTGCAACTGCCAGGATGTGCGCTTCTAGATCCTCATCCCTCTGCGAGCAGCTGGGTGGCTTCCTCTCTGTGGGGGCAGCCTCTTCTGACCCTGAGGTCCTTCTTGCCCTCCTAGTGCTCATCCTGGGTCACCCTCTTGCTATCATCTTGTTATCTACTCGCAGTCTCTGATCCCTGTGAAGCAGTCTATGTTCACTAGGGGCACTAGATCTGGGATGTCAGACAAAGTGTCCCAGTTCAGGTGATACTCAGGCATGTGCACGTGTCTAAGTTGGTGACCAATGATTGGTGTCCATGGCAATAGTGTCTGTCAGCCTAGAAGGGTACCAGGAGCTCCAAAGAACACAAAAATGATGGCTAAATCCATTTCCTTGAACTTTCAGCTCCAGGGCTCCTAAACAAGATCTTCTAATGCTTCCAGATCTTCCAGAAATATGAGTGTAGCAGTTCTTTCAGATTTGCTCACAGGGCCATTCCTGATGCTAGGCAGGAGTACCAAGGGACCAATCTAGACAGCACTGTTGGGACAGATACCTATCTATTGGTTCCCACAGCACCTCTTTCCACTGATGGTGAGATATTGGTTTCATTCTCACCCTTTCTGTCCTCCACTGTCACTTCTTCACTAGGAAGTTACTTCAATTTACATGCAAATGTCTTCCTGGAAACCACCCATCCCTTTAATCTGTGGTTTATTTTTCTGCTGTTTTGGAGGAGTCTTTTATTTGGGAATTTTCAAATCCTAAAATGAACACAGATTCATTTCATGTCGGACCTTTGAACCAAAACATCTTTAAAATATTAAATTTATGCGATTCTTTCATCCTTTCTTTTCAGTAACTTCCTATTAACTACTATAAAGTTATCAGAGTTGTCATTGTTTATTTCCCTTCATTATTAAAAACTTATTTTTACTACCTGGGGAGTTCAATGGTTAGTGTGTGACTAAGTAGGGGAACAAAAGGAGCCTTTCCAATTAAAGTTAATAGTGGGATAACTTCAGACACACAAAGAGAGAAAAAGGCACTTATGAGTCATGGTGAGTTCAAAAGGAAAGTGTTGAGGTAGAATCAGAAGGCATCATGGGAAGTGCTATTCAAGCTACCATGTCAAAAAGGCTGATTAGCAGCAGTTCCAAGTCAGCGTGATCACCAGGGAGTCTTACTGATAAAATTATTTCCCCTCCAGAGAGAATCTCCTGAACAGAATAAATGCTTTACTTCTGAGTGGGATTCGTGAAAAGGCAGGGGGATGGTGGTGGCAAGAATAAAGAACTGTATTCATTGAATAATCTGAAATGTGTGACCTGATACTGTTTATCAGTCTCCAGGTCTTAAATGAATAGAAATTTATGCTTATTTTGTGTCTTGTGAGTGTCAAATGTTCAAGTGTCTCTTTATAGATATGCAATTAATGTTCTAAGAAAACAAAATTCTAAATTATTTAAAATATTACTGTTTCTCATTTAAAAAGTTCATATTTTTAGTAAACATTTTGGTGACTCCTGCTATTCACAAAGCTCTGAGCAGCTTAATTTTGGTGGCACTGAAGCACTATTTTGAATTTCTTACCATAAATGTTTTTTATCTCCTAGCTCTATTTGTTTTAATATTTTTATATTACCTTCTTTCTTTTAAAATCAGTCTTCTTTTTTTTCTCTGTATATAATAAGGAAACTGTGTGCACTTTGCATAGGAAATAATGCAAGCCACAGCGGAAAATGTAGAATTGAAAAAGAAGTGTATTTTTATGCAATATAGGAGCATTTTATTTACAGAAGCTATATGTTATTCCTAAATATACAAATATGTCAGCACTCTTATGAGAAGATAATGAGACACTTGTGACTGCATACTCATTACCATGGCAACAAACCATGACATCATAAGTGCCAGTGAATGACATAATTGTAGGAGGCAGCTGTCCAATAAAGAAAGAAATCTCATATAGATCTAATTATTTCTGACTGCAACAGCTGAAATAACATTTATAAAATTAAGTGCAATAAAATTACTTAGAAGAAAATATAATGCTAGTGAATGGCTGCAGGTAAAACAAAGAAACTTTTCAAGTCTTTACCAGATATAAAATTCCTCCATGAAGAAGTAGCCTCTTACTTAAACAGAGTTTTGCCATGAAATTTAAGTCAAAAAGCTGTCAATGGCCTTGTGGGACACCTATATTTGGGGGTTGTCCAGAGAAAGAGATAAAAACATTGGTCAGGAGCTGGAAAGATTGCTGTGAAATAGAGGAGAACAGATGATAGCTCTTACTCTGAGGAAGATGCAGTGTGGCCTGGCCTGTGGAGGCCAGTTGGTCATGGACACACAGGAGAAGCTGGCTAAAAGGAGGGTATGTTTTAGCAGAGTAGTTGGAATAGGAGACAAAGGAGCTACCAAGTGAGAGGGTGGAGAGCAAGCAGATGTATACTGGAGCTGGGTTCAGCAAATTTTGAGCTCTTTTTGAACACTTATATTTGAGTTTTCTAGATTTTAGTCCCTCATTCCTCATGCAAGGTAGCTTGATCTCTCTTCAGAATCTTCACCAATTGTTTCTCAGTTGCTCAGAGGGAATGTCACCAGGGCTGAAGAATAAATGTGCTCATGTTCTACAAAATCCAAGGGGTCCCAAATGGTTGACAGTAGGAGTAGGGATCATATCCTCTTCCCATTGTCTTTTCCTCTTTCACTTATCTCCCCAGTACACATACACTGACCTCTTTCCATGTACTCTGAAAACATTCCATCACACATATCTCCAGGCCAGGTGGAATTTAGGTGTTAGGGTGGAGCTCAGCCTTGGATCCATGATTTTAAGTTTTGCTGAAACAGAGCTTTCACCATGGCCAGACCCATGGTTACTTTGGTATTTCATGATTCATCACCAAAGCAACTGACTTTTTTCCTAGCTCTAAATCCTTATATGAAATTTGCTGTTACTTATCTTTAATCTTACCCCTAATCTAAGTCCAAAGTTATTATCATTCATGCCTAAAAATAACAGTACTTTTGTTTGTTGGTCCTAAATGGAAGCAATCACTTGGACCATGGGCCCACTGCTAACCCTATATATATTTTGATTAAATATCTTTCTTTTGTTTCAGAACATAAAGTAACCCTCCTGCCTCCTATGAATCCAATGTTCTCAAAGGTTTCTTTAGTCTACCCTCAAGATTTCAGTTTTCTGCTGACAACTTAGTCAATCTCTTCATTTACAAAAATCATCCTACTTCTATGTTAGGAGTGTATGTTGGGCATCTAACCTGTAACAAACAAATCCTTCCCCTGGTGCAGGGCACGTTCAAGTTCCCAACACAACTGTTTCTTCAGTGATGTGACTCTGTCATTACTCCATGGTCACAGTTGTTTTATCCTCTGCTAGGTACCTTTATATGGATAATATATTTGGAAGTTTTTGCCTTATTCCCAAATGTTCCCTGGACTTAGGATATTTTTATATGGATTTCATGGAATGGCTTAAGTCAGAGATTCCTTTTTAAGTTATTCATTATCTCTTCAGAGAGGCACACACTCTTACATTCATAAAATAGTGCATTTGATTTTAGGAACCCCTAAAATGCTTTGTTCTTCAGAATAATCACCTCTGGGTTGGAACTTCTGCAGAGACTTTTAAAATTAGACATCTGTATTGCCTTTCCCATTGCTGGTACAAAATACCTGACACTCAAATTTAAAGAAGGAGAGGTTTAATTTGGCTCAAATTTTATGGCGATTCAATTCATGGTCAGCTGGGTCCAAGGCAGGACCATCATGGTGAAATGGCATGTTGGAGCAAAGCTGCTCAGTTCATGGTGGTTACGCCTCCTCGACACAGCTAAACACATCCCTAAGTGTGCCTGACTCATTCCTTGAGCAGCTCCCGGACCAAGCCAGTTGACAATCTGGTGTATCTTACACACTTTCTCTGTGATTTGCCTATCAGTACCATCCTTCATCTAGGAACAGTGGTGCATGTTTGGATGAATCTTCTTTGTATGCACTGGATAGACTAAACACTACTAGACCAAATAAATGTCTATAGAAAGGATGAAAATATTCAAAAGGACACACTGGTGCTGTGGTCTGGGTGTAATCTGAGTGCCTCTCAGCAGCCCCTATGTAAAGGCTTGGTCTGCAGGCTGGTGGCATTGGGAGTTCTATGAACCTTTAATAGGTGGGGATTTAGGCACGGACTTTGCGCCCTTGAAGGGCATTATGGGGTCTCTCGCTCTCTTTCTCGCCACCCCCTTCCACACCCATCTCCCTTTCCTGTTCTTCTTCCTCTTCCTCCTCTCTTTTCCTCTGGAGTGAGATGTTCTCTTGCTTGCCCGATTCATGTTCCCATCAGCCAGATGCCGTGAAGTGATAAGGGGCGGAACTCACAGGACCTGCCTGCTCTCCACCACAGGACCGTGACCGTCCAAAATGAAGCTAAGTGAACCTTCTCCTGTGTAGTTAGTTACCTTGCCTATTATGCTGTAGTAAGGAGAAACTGACTAATAAAATCAGATTATCTTAATGATTCTACTGTAGGAGAAAACAGCTTACTTTGCTTGATTAGGGCTTTTAGTGTCAATAAGTAAAGAAAAATGTGGCAGATTTTTCACAAGTTAATTTAATTCTTAAATGCAAGAGAACCAGGTTCCAGTAACATCTTCATCTGCTGATAACTCTAAGCAAGGCCTAAGGCCTAGCGTAAATTTTAGGACATTTGCAGAACTGTAATTTAAAATTTTCTGGTTTTACTTCCTTGTTGGGATACTTGGGCATCTTCTTTTTCCACTCATGCCTCAGAGCCAACTAGTCTTATTGCAGACACTAGTGAACATTTGCACCCAATGAAATCAAATCCTAGTATGGACTGATTTTGTTCTATGAGATCTACTGGGCTTAGTCTGTGAATCCTGGCTCAAGTGGTGAAGTATCCTCAACCAGAGTGATTGAAATAAAGTGCAATTGGATAGTCTTTTTTTTTTTTTTCTGACTCATTTCTGGGAAGAAAGTCTAAAAACTTATCAAATGTCTGAATCCTAGACAGCAATTCAAAATAAATCCATTAGCCCTAAATTATAATAATGCATATTGATTAATTTGAGAAACACACATAACCTTATTTAGGTTTAAAAATTCCCTCAGAGGTGTGCATATTTTTTTGGAAAATTCTCTCTCTCTCTCTCTCTCTCTCTCTCTCTCTCTCTCTCTCTCTCTTTGATTAAACTCTGTGGCCCAGCCATCTACCCACAGAGTCTCAGCTGAGGCCTGGCTTCTTGTCAAGACTTTGGGGTGGAAATTTGGTGAGTTTCTCACTGTTGTTTTATACTCTCTGTGGCTGGTAGACTGGATTACATGAAGTCATAGAATGCTGAGTGGATTTTTACAATATTGCTGTCCAACCTCTCATTTTACAGCTGAGAAAATAAAGAATCATGGGGGTCAAATGACTTCTCTAAATTTGTGGAGGTGTCCATGCCCAAATGTATGTTTCTAATTACAAATTCATTACTTCGTTGGGACTGAGTGATATTTTGTGCTTCTGTACTATCTCCATTCCTTCAGTGACACCCATCTTTTTCCTCCCTCCATTCTATAAACATTTCAGAGGTCCTCTGATATCTTAAATTCTTGTTTTATGTTTGGCACCTGTTGTTATTTTTCTATCTGTGCAAGTAGGGAGATAAGGAAGATGAAAATTTAAGAAGCTAAGAGTATTTCAATATCAATCAAATAAACAGCCAAAACTGCAATTTCTCAACATTCATGATTAGTTTTTAAAAATCCATATGCAAAGTCTTGTGGATAATTACGTTATGTCTGTGAGGTTAATGAAGTGTTAGATATCCAAAGTCACACACACACACACACACACACACACACACACCCATGCACAAAACAGCTTTCACAGGTTGCCAAGGCCAGCAGGTCCCCAGTGGGCATGTGTGGTTCTCTGCTTTGGAAAATGTTTCTCAGCCAGTGATGAAAATGTAAACCACGTAAACCATTTGGTTTCTAAGAGAACAAGTTTTGAGAAACCATGTTTTGGAATAATGCCTCAAATTTTCCATTTCATAACAAAACTCCCCCAGAGAAAATTTTTTAACATTACAAAGAATACTGACTACAGCAAGAGTGAAGAAGGCTCACAATAAAAGGAGGAAAAAAAATCTGCTTTAATAATGGTGGCATTACAGAACTGGCATGTAAAGATGTCACCTTTCCTATTTATTTCCTGTCTTACAACTCTTCTCACAAAACCCCAAGACTCCGTCCAGGTTTTCAAGTTGAAAGTTCCCTCAAAATGCTTACTTCTGCAGCTTAAGTGTTGGGACTCTACTCAAAGTATAGAAGAGGAAACACAAGATGCCATGATAATGGTAAGTATAAATTATGCTGCAAAATTAGTATGAGAGCTTTTAGACACCCATTGAGGTGAAAGGGGAAAGTTATAGAACAAAAAGCTTGGCAACATGGAACCGTGTCGCCCATCTTACCCTGTCTAACAGGTCCTGTGCTTCCAGCAGACCACAGTCCTTTTCCTGTGCAAATGAGGAGGGAACCAGGTCAGAACTAGGGCTCTTTGCACGGCATCTGATCACCCCAGGCAAGGGGTTAGCTTTCTTCTCTCAGCATCAGTTTTGTTTCCTATAAAATAAGTTTATACTTGTCTTCTATCTAAGGAGCCATGAAAGGGATAACAAAGAAAAACATGCTTAATGCATTATCAAGTGCTATTCATTCGTGAGCATAACATTATGCACAATCTTATTTTTAGTTTATAATTAGAATTTATTATTTTGAAATGTTAAACTGCATAGAACTGACTGTGAATGGTTTAGATGCCTTCTAGTCCAGCAATTAAATTAAGAATGCTTTTTTGTTCTACTAAGCAAATTTTGTTATATTAAACAAATATTGAATAATTTAAATTATTTAAAGTTTATGTCTATCCAATTTTAATATATAAAAGCAATGCGGTGGGGGGGGGAATTCAAACACTCAGCCAGAAATGTGAAAATGTGACAGACAAGGTTATTACTTCAAAATTATTATAACGGAGTATAATCATATATATGTATATACCCATATTAACTCGATTGCTATCAATTTAAAAGCTAATCACTCTGACCTATATCCATTTCATAGTACTTATTCAATATTGGGCTGAAATTTTCTACAAGAGTAAAAAGAAGTACAGAAGAAGACAAGACCCTCGATCCAATGCATTAGCTTTATTTGTTAGAGACAAATTCTAAGCTGCCATAAGTAAAAGCTGGTGATCACCCCAAGTCCTGTAGTGTATTCTATGAGCATATTAGTGTGATTAGCAGGGCCAGGGCAAGTGGTATTGACTGTATCTACGTGAAAATGACTAATTATAGGTAGAAGACAGTGGGGACACAAAAAGCAGATACCTATGAATGACAGAGATAGGACCCAATTGTTTGACAACATATACACTGAGGGGAAACTGAGGGAGTCTGCCTCATACCAGTGCTTCGATCTTGAATCATCTCTCATGTTGTATCAAAATAGTTCTCATTTATTAGGGGTGAGCTTTTATGATGAACCACAGTAATCATCAAATTCAGTATCCACTGAGCATTTTCAAGTCTACCTCAGTGATTCCCAGGAAATTTTGCATTGATTCACAAGATTTCTGAAGATCAAGAACTCATTCCCAACATCACGCTCATTTGCAGTCTGATGCACTTGGTTCATTTTCTAGCTTCCCTGTGTCTAATTTACCTGGTGCTTGGTTTTTCTCTGGTTAGCATCTGAAGTCAATTGCAGATGGCCTACAGTATAATTACCACAGCCCACTAAATAATTCTTTCTTGCTTCCGGCCACTTTTTGTAAGTGCATTATGAGTTGACATTTAAAATTGAGTTTGGAAAACGTGCATATTTTCAGCTATACCTTGCTGTGATGTGCATTTTATAAATGAACTATCCGTAAGTTTTATTCAACTTCAGTGGTGAAGACAGAAAATATCTTTGGAAAGTGTGGAGCTAAGACCCTGAAACATCTTCTGTCAATCCCACAGTGATAAGAAAGACCTCCCTATCCTTTCTGGAAAATTACTGAGTATCACTGTGTTATCTATGTCTGTCTAAGCCAATACTGGGGTATGAACTCTTCAGATGCATAGGAATTAGCATGTCTGAACTGGCAGGAAGGTTTAGGTAGCTTAGTTGATTCAACTTTTCAGACTTGAAATGGAGTTCTAGATTAGTCTTTGAGCCAATAATCCAGCCCTATGTGGTAGACAAAGGGCATAAACCTACGTGTCCAGTTCTTGATTTTATCACTCCATTGTGTCCCCTGTCATTGATGAAGAGATGGAGAGATCATAAAGGACTTATCTGCTACTTTACACTGGCTCTGAGACATCCGTGTGAAGCTGCTTCTGTGGTTAGCAGGTGCTGACTCATCACTCACATTTCTTCAACACTCACCATTCCCAGGTTCTGGGCCACCAGCTTCCTCCTGCAAGCATCTAGAAAATGACTCTTAGTGTAATGGCTTTTGGAAGAAACATTACGAGCAGCCCTCAGCCATTGATGGACTGATAAGTTGGGACACATGGGACGACTGTAGTTTGGGTTTAATGCTATTTCTCATGTGTCCCCAAGGGACTGAGTCTCAGGTGCTTATGGCAGTGACTGTTCTGTTAACATCCCTCTTAGGGTTTTCTTTTCTTTTTTTTCTGATTTCCACATTACCTGTAGTAGGAAGAACTAGGACCCCCAAAGATATCCATACCCTAATGCCAAGAACTTGTGAGTATGCAACTGCAAATAGTACAAGGGACTTTGCAGACTTGCTTAAGGTTAAGGAATCTGAGCTGGAGAGATTATCCTGGGTTATCTAGATGGGCTTTAATAACAATGGGTCTTTCAAACCTGAGAACCTTTGCCAGAGGTGGTAAGAAAGAGATGCAGCCATAGTAAAAAGATCAGGAAAAGGCAATGCTATTGACTTTGCAGATGGAGGGAAGCATGAACCAAGGAATGTAGGCCACCTGTAGAAACTGGAAAACACTGAGATGCAACTATTTTCATTTAGCTCAATGAGTTCTGTGTTGCACTTTGGATTCACAGAGATATAAAATAACAGATGTGCTGTGGTTTGATTGTCCTCCAAAAGGTATGTGTTGAAGCTTATTCATCAGTCTGAGAGCATCAAGAGACAGAACCTGTAGGAGGTGACTGAGTCATGAGAGTAGAACCCTCATGAATGGAATTAGTGACCTCATGAATATCTAATGAAGATAGTAGAGCTGGAAGGAACTAGATAAACCCCTCTTTTGTCTTTTCAGCCTCTCTGGCACGTAAAAATGTAGTATTTGTCCTCTGGAAGTTGCAGCATTTAACATACAATCTTGGAAGCTAGACTGGACCATGACCAGACACTAACCCTCTAGCACTTTATGCTATATGGTTTCCAGTATTCATAAATGTGAGAAATAAGTTTCTGTTCTTTATAAAATTAGCCAGTCTCATGTATTTTGTTATAGCAACATGAACAGACTAAGAGAAAGTGTACATATGCTATAGCATATGCTAAATTTGTGATAACCTCTTTGGGCAGCAATAGAAAACTAATTTCCTCCTTTACTGATTTTGGAATGTGAGAGTTTTGGCTATTGATCTTCAGCATAACCTGTCCTACCATAGAGCCCCACCAGAATTGATATAAATAAGGAAAATACTTCTCAGAAACATCTGGAAACAAGAAGTAGACTGCATGGATGGCATCCCTGTCGTGCTTGTGGTCTTGTATATAAAGGTGTAAATTGGCAAATATCACTGAAGTTGGGTAGAACCATAATCTGAACAGGGATGTGTACATGTATTTGGTAAGCTAACACATAGTTCAGAGAATAAAAATGGTATAAGCCATAGGTAAAGTTTATAGTGTCAAATGAGAATACTGGTGAACTCACAGGTGTTTTGCTAAGCTACCGATAGAATGCCACTCTCAGGAGGGTAGGCACTTCCATGGTAGAACTTCCGCTAACATTTTCTCTACTTTTCACAGATGCATGTGATTCCCAAAGGAATATAGGTGAAGAATAGTTGGTGCCTTCATGGTGGTGGACACCTTAGCCACAGAGACAGCTGTCGGAGCCTGGTTGGTTGGAAAGAATTTCCTAATCCCCTGGGGAATCCCAGTCCTTTGGGTGGGTACCCATTTTGGTACTCCAGCATCTCCTGTTGTCACTGGATCCCTTCCTTGTAGCCCCTGTCTCATGGAGGGAGTCATGCAGACATCGTGGCCACCATGATGGTACCTCTGTCTGAAGGAGGGGGAGTGACTTTCGGTCTTCAGGCTCTGGCTATGAAGGTACTAGCAGCCCTTTGTCTTCCCATAAAGCCAAGGAAGAAGGGGAAGAAGGATAGGAGGAGGCTGAGAGCATAAGAGAGCACAAGAAGAAGGGCCCTGCGTGGAAAGGGAGGAGCAGGTGGTGCTGGGGTTCCTAGGACTGTGCATTTACTGCAGTTCTGAGAACGAGGAGGTGGAGCCGCTTTGGAGGGGCAGGCTGGAGGCTCCATCCTATGGACTTCTCTTTGCTCAGGCACCCTGGAACTTCCAGCCCAGATTCTGCAGAACCTGCCCCTAATCCCAGAGTGAAGGTCCCAGAAAAGGTTTGATTAGGAGCTGCAGGCCAAAGAAGAAGAGAAGGAAAAACCACACATATCTATAGCTTTTGATTTCAATGATGAACAAAAATGACAGCAAAGGCCTTTCTGGTCAATGGGAGATGCACCCAGGAATCTCAGAGCCCGAAAAGGACCAGGTCCTCTCAGACATGAAGTGACACAAAGGCTGGAACAGCAGACTCTTCATACTGGGAGAGACCTCTTTATCTAGATTCAGTGAACCCCAACTCAGGCCACCCCTGCTCTGGTCCTCCAGGGTGGAAATACTGATGATTTCTGCCACTGCCTCCAAGGTGTAGAGATCATTCCTGTGAAGACCTGGTCCCTCCCCTCCTAAACCAGGACACTGGCAAACTTGTAAAGCAGAGTGGAATTTTAAAGTAATTTTACCGTATGGTGAGTTCTACCTATCAGTTGAACTAGTTTCCAGGTGGGTTCAGTTGAAAGCAACCTAGTCCTTGCTGAGCTCTCATTTTGGGCCTGGGGTAATAAAAGTGGTCCTTGAGAAAATGGACTTGCAGTACACTTAAGCTCTTAAATCAGACCTTCTCAGCTTTGGCACTCTTGACACTTTGGATCAGCTGAAGTTCTGTGGTGGGGGAGACCCCATGGACTGCAGGATGCTTAGCAGCCTCCATGACTCTACTTATTACATGCCAATAACACCCTTAATTTTGACAACCAAAAAAGTCTCCACGTCTTGCTTCATGTGTCCTGAAGTGGCAAGTTTGCCCTTGTTGAGAGTCACTGCTTCAGAGACATAAGGAATTATTTGATCCCAGGACATGCTATATAATTAAAAAATATTCAGGGAAACAAATGAAGTCTTCCAATCATCATGTAATAAAGAGACAAGACACATAACTGGGTCACCTAATGGAAGGTGGTGAACAAAGGCTTCCAGTGTTTCGAGTTAGCATTTGTAAAATACTTTTTGGAGACCATCCTTAAATTGATATAGACATATGCGTGACCTCTCAGTTGCTTAGGATCAGCCATCCATAGGAGAGAGTCTGGGTCTTTCTGGGGATTCTTCTGTCCCTGAGGGACACCCCTCTCCTTCCTGGAATGGCTTTAGATTATCCCTGGTTCTGTGTACCTCCACTCTCTACCTATGTACTCCAAGCCCCTTCACCTCGTCTGTATTAATTATTTAATGCCTCTCAGCTGGGATCTCTGTCTCCATCCCTTCCCCCATGCTGTACATGCTCAGTAAGGCACCGAAGTGATGGGTTTATCCTTATGAAAGAGAAAGCTGCTTCTTGTTTGTGGGCCTGAATGAGTATGTTTCTGGTTTCTCTTCATGGAGTATCCCTATTGAGGTGAGTTGCTAAGAAGAGTCAAGAGAAAGAATCCTGGCAAGAACTGAGCCCGCATCTTATAAATGCTAGAAAGCAGCCTTCTTCTCCTTCTCTACCCGGCTCCACCTGTCTCTTTCTTTATTTCCTTTCTCTCCCAAGTACAACTTCCTTTTTCTTTTTTTCCGTTGGTGAGCTAGCTGCCTGCAGGCCTGAAGGCTTCCCCTGGTTTCATCCTACTTCCTTACCCTTTTCTCCTGCACTGGTGTGTCCCCCAAAAAACAAACTCACTGCATGTGTGTTTCTGGAGAACTCAGCTGACTCAGCATCTCTATTCATTTTAAAGATGTTAAAAAAAAAACAAATAAAAACAAATTATACCTAAGATAACAATCAACAAATGGGATTATGTCAAAATAAAAAGCTTCTGCACAGAAAAGAAAACAAAAAATAGAGTGAAGAGACAACCTACAGAATGGGGAAGCATTTTTTGGCAGGTACTTCTCCAACAGAGAACTAGTATCTAGAACATATGATAAATTAAAAAAATTAGACATACCAAAATAAAAGACCCAACCTAAAAAGGCACAAGTGAAATGAATAGACATTTTTCGAAAAATGAAGTACAACTGCTCAATAAATATAGGAGAAAATGTCCTACATTTCTGGTCTTTACAGAAATGCAAATCGAAACAGTACTGGAATCCCATCTTTTAAGAAAAAAGCACTATCGAGCAGCCTCAGAGCTCCAACCATGGAGGGACTCAGGGTGCAGCACACAAAGGCAGTTGGCTCACCTTCCCAGCAGGGGTCCAAGCTTGAGCTGGGAAGAGAACCAGCAGCCCCAGAACTCAGACCATAGAGTGATTCAAGGTGCAGCACACAAAGGCAATTTGCCTGCCCTCACG
Organism: Hydrochoerus hydrochaeris; assembly: GCA_004027455.1. Lineage (NCBI taxonomy): Eukaryota > Metazoa > Chordata > Mammalia > Rodentia > Hydrochaeridae > Hydrochoerus > Hydrochoerus hydrochaeris. Next base: position 65,269 of record PVLA01005205.1, on the reverse strand, counting down.
GTAAGCACCCCTGGCAAGAGGCAGGAGAAGAATCACTCAGTGGCTCCCGTGAGCCTACCAGTGGGTGGGCTGAGAATCACCCCCCCCACTTTAGCAAGTGAGAGCCAGAGATCCAGACATCTCTTGAGAAGTTGACCATATGCAATGTAGTAAATAGGGAGGGATTTCCTTCTATCATCTCTTTGAAGGCAAATGTTATCACTGTTTTGCTTTGTTCTGATTAATGGTATTGCTCTATTCAATGTTCTGTTTTGATAAGTTCTAGAATGTCCTGTATTTCCTTTGATTTGGCTATACCTTATTGAAAGAACAACTGTTGTGAAGATAATGGGATATACTATGGTACCTATTACTGTTATGCCAGTAACCTGTTGAGGGTTTCTGTATCAATTTTACTGCACTATCTCAGTTGGCTTTGTTCCATCTTATTCTGCTGTATTTTGCTACCTTCAAAATAATAAAAAATTAAAATAAATAAATAAAAAATAAAAAGTAAATAACAACAAAACAGATCAGTAAGGTACTGAGCAAGCTGAAACACGATATAACTAAACAGACAATGGACTTGAAAAGCAAAAGAAGAAAAAGAAAGCGCTCTAAAGGATATAACTGCATGTATGTTTAAGTGTGTAGGATTGATAAACATGTTGCTAAGTTTTTGTTGAATCATTGAACAGAACTGTTTGCAGCCTCACTGTTTGAATGTCCACCTTGTATGCTTTAATTTTGTAACTCAAACAACTTTATCTAGAAGGCAATATGTAATTTATCAACTAGTGATTTCTTATTGTTTATTATTTCCTTTTTCTTTGAAATTCTGTATTGTTTCTTCTCTTCTTTTCTGTTTTGCTTTTTTTCTCTTTAAATAAAATTAAAAAAAAGAGAAAAAAGCACTATCATCAAGAGCTCAAGAAACAACAGATACTGGTGAGGATGTGGGGAAAAAGGAACCCTTTTACACTGTTGGTGGGAATATAAACTAGTATGACCACTAAGCAAATCATTATGGAGATTTCTCAAAAAATTAAAAATAGAAATTCTGTTGACCCAGCTATTTCTCTTCTGGGTATCTTCTCAAAGGACTTAAGGTCATCATATTATAGTGGTACATACATACACATGTTTATAGCAGCATAATTTATAATACCTAAATCTTGGAAGCAACTTATACAACTATCAGCAGATGAATGGATAAAGTAAATGTATATATACATGACACAGTACTACTCGGTCATAAGGAAGATAAATTCAAATCATCCGTAGGAAAATGGATGTATCTTGAGACCATAATTTTAAGTGAAATAAATCTGATACAGGTTAAATATCACATGGTTCCTTGTATTTGAGAAAGACAAAGTATAAATAATTTGAAGGCCAAAATAAAATGTAGATGGTAAGAAACATAAAGGTAGAGTGTGCTGAGATGGGAAGAAGGTGGGAGGAGGGGAAGTAAAAAAAAAAGATAAAAAATGCAATATGTACATGTATCAATTTCCCACAAAGCATGTACTTATTATGTATTACAAACACATACTAATAAAAACTATACATAAAATTAAATTTGTTGTAAAAATAATAGAATTGCTGATTTCCTATCATCATGTTGCGAAGTCCATTAATGCTCTTATTCTTTGTTTAGACTGGCTTTAGTGTGTTTTGTATTATTTATTTTCTATATATATGAAGATATGGACAGCTAGTTTGAAGGGAACAAGAAACAGTATGATAGCTGTTGTTGATTTTCTTATTGTCTGGTTTTGAAAGCTTGTAATGCTTTCATTCTTCTGTTTTGATCAGTTTTATATTATTTTATTTTGCTTGAATTCATTGTGTGTGAAAATATGGACAACTATTTCAAAGAAAACAAGGGACATTATGGTAGCCACTGTTGATGTACTGTTGTCTTGCTTTGAAACCTTGTGTCACTTGCATTGTTCTGTTCTGATCTGCTTTGTTCTGTTTTACCCTCTTTAAAATAAAATAAAACAAATTTTAAAAAGGAATATAGAACTGTATGATATAGAGGCAGATGAACAATAGATATATTTACATTTATTGAGTAATAAGTGCATTTCTCCTCTCGTATTCTCCCCAGCCCTATTCTAGTCCTTAGACATGGAATGCATCTTTCTCCACATATACCAATAGATCCAACATTGTATTACACAATCAACTCCACCACACACACACACACACACACACACACACAACACACGCATACACATACACCTAGTATTATTATTTTTTTCTTTTAAAGAGGAAAAAACCAGAAAAATCAAGAAACAAACAATTAAAAAACAACAAAAGCAAAATGAGGACAACAACAAAAAATCAATGGCAATGTAAGCTTTCAAAACAAGATGGTAGGAGTTTAACAATCGTTGTTACATTGCATGTTCTTATCCTCAAAGTAATTGCTCAAGCTACCAGATGTAGGCATGCAGAATTAATCAAACAACAGAATTTCTCTTTGAGCAATTCCTTTCCCTTTTACTACATCTATTGTAACTTTTGGATCTTATTTACTTTGTCAGTTTTTTACACTAGCAAGACAATACTGTGTTTACTTTTTTATTTAGCAATAGATCTTAGAGATCCTTCCATAGAAGGACAATCTGCTAAATCTGCTCCAATCTTTCGGACAACAAATATTTCATCATGTGGAACCTCATGTACATTTATTTCTTCTTTCATCTATTTTCTTGTCTAGTATTTTTCTTTCTTTGGTTATTATTTTCTGCAGAGGAAACAATGCATAGAAAATGCACACAGTAACAAAAAATTCAAATTATGTAAATTTACCTCTGTTTCCCACTTGTGGGTGCCATTATTTTAGTCAGCCCCTGGGTGGATCCAAGGCTTGTACACCTGCTCAGTGCACCATGTTGAACCAAAAGTCTGATGAGGCAGAATGATACCATAGCTAATACCAAGAAGTCTTTGGCTACGTTGAATTCTAACAGGCTCTGTCACTTCCTGGGTGCATCACCTTGGACCCTCTGTGTGTCATTTTCCTTGGCTCTAAAGTTAAGATGAAATGGCACCTAGTTTTTAAATTTTACTGAAAATGGCCTTTACTGTAAAATATGTCAGGATTTGGATTCTACTATGGGTTTATGTTGATTGAACATGGCAATATCATCTTGGACTCCTCAGGCATCAATAAAAATGAGACTGGATGAAACTGTCTCCCAAAGTTGTGTGAGTACTCTGTAAATAAAATAGGGCGTCAGAGTGCCTGGTATATACCGGGCACACCATAAATGTGAGATTCTCTTTTCCAGTCCTGTTGGGAATGAATGATTGCCTTAGGCATGAGGAGCTAGGAAAAGTTTTTAAACCTTCATCTTCAGTTCATGGACTTCTCCATTGCTTAAAGAATGCCCATGGAGTGCTACAACTACTGTGTGAGCCTAAAAACTTCAATCTTTGATAAAGAGCAAAAACATTTCTGTTTCTAACCATGACAGAGATAGCTGCTATTTAAAAATAAGGTCTGATTATTCACAATATGTCAAAACCATGTACATATTTTATTGAGTACTTGAAGAAGAGGTGTCATGTAAAAATTTTATCAGCATAATTCTTTTCTTAGCTATTTCAGTGTTAAAATTAATTACAATTGAATTTCTTTAGGTTTCTTATGATTTTGATAAGTCTAAAGATAGCATTTTAAAGATGAAGAAACAAGATTTGATTTAATGTTTGTTTAGCTACCAGTATCACCTACCTATTCATTAAGATTAAAGTTTCAAATTTTTCCAGTTATATTCATTCAATAAAAGATACGTGTTGCAGCTTCTAAGATTTGTGATGTTTGCAAAATGACATCTCAGATGTTTAGCTGACTGTCCAAAGTAAACAGTTCAATGGATTCTGGGAGTGTTGCCTATTTTCATGGAAGAATTATAGCTAAAGTGAAATAACAGCAGTAATATCATAGAACATCAGCGATTTTATGCATTTAGGGAAGTAACTGCAGTGTAAAATAAAATAAAGACATATCTGATATTGGTGTACAGTGAGCTATTTAAGTGACTTTCTACTCTTTTTTTTTTTTTTGTTCTCTGGTTGGATCTACAGGACACTTGGCAGACCTATAGTTTCCTTGGACAAGACTGTCGAAGTTCAACCTTGAATTATAAGCAATTTTGGACCAATCAATGATATTGGGAAAGAAAACTAGAGATGCTTTTGACAGTATTTACACAGCACAAAAATAAAAACTTTGGAAATTTAGATAGATTCATTTTGAAATTTGCCACCTGTTTATATTTTCAAGTTTAGAGTCCAATAGCTTTTGAGATGACAACGCAGATTTCATTTAGAATCACCATTGCCTGGATTTATATTTTCCAAAATGGTTTATTACTTCTTGCCAGTTCCATTTATACAGACAAATTTTAATTTATGCAATAAACATTCATTGAAAATATAACCATGTGTCATGTATTCTGCTGGGAACTCTTAATAAATATAGGCATCATTTCAATTCAGCACTCAATTTAACTTGTAAAATAACCCAAACTGGGAAACAAAGCCATTGAGATACACTCCCCTGAAGGCAGACAAGGAACAGAGAGAATGGACAAAGGACTAAGAACTTTCCCAGATTGCTTGATGCATTAAGTTAAATTTTGTAGTTTACATAAGTTGTATGTCCACCTGCATTATGAAATTGCAATATGCTAATTCTGTCAACCCAAAATGTGAATAACTTGTCATCCAGGTAGAAAACTGCTTCTCAAACATGAGCTTGGGGAACTTGCTGAATTTTGATTCAGGGTGTCAAGTGGTCTTGGGTATGAAAATCTGCATTTGTAGCAAGTTCCCAGACCTTGCAAATGCTGTTGGTATTTGGGCTGAGCTTTAAGATCATTAATGTGGAAGCTTTCATGTATGTTTGTACAATTGGATTTTTTAAAAAAACGATTTCAGTGGCACATTGCCCTCATTTTCCTGGAGCTGGTAAATTTATGGGTTATCTTTGGTTGGCCTTCTTTCTTCTTAGGTGCACATTTTTACATGGGTATTCTGATGAGGTAAGAAAGTAAATTCATTGTGTCATTACATCTATTATAGAGTGTGTAATTTGCCAGGTACTTTTATACTTCATTTTTAAGCAGACTTAGAAGTGAAGCTAATTCTCCTTCTACCCTGCTCATTATTACTGGTTAATCAACAAGATGACACATTGCTTTGGCTTATTTTCAGGAAGGTTGACAGGAGAAAATGTGTTTAGTTTATGTAAAGCAGAGACCTAGTGCTGTGAAATCTGTTTCAAGGCATCACTATATTTTAAGTGAAACAGCTTCAGTACACTCTGATAATATTAATTTATGTATTATAAACTTGGGTTAACCATGAAACAATATGGCCTAGGCATTCTAAACTATAGTGGGAACCTTTAACATTTTTAAAATTTCTCTCCCTAGCTTGTTCTCATTGAACGTAGCTCACAACTATTAAAAAAAAAATGGCCTGTGATATTAGTTTTGGGTTCTGAGTTCACAATAAGGTCATGAGGTCAAGAGAACAGATTGTTCTAGAGCAGAAATAGATTGTAGATAGCATCAGATTAGAAAACTGCGGTGTAATGATATTACTCACTAGAGACATGGGGGCCCTCGATCTCAGGAGATTTGGCAAAACAGTTTGAGAACTATTGTATTGCCTTTGAAATGGCATCGCTTAATTGACAGTTTTGTGGCAATAGACTCGCACATTAAAGTATAAGTGCCAGAATTGAAATAGTGTGACATTCCATGTTACAGAGTTATTATCAGGGAAGTCTACAATATGCTCGTATGAGATTACTTTAGATGATAGCTGACACAAAAATAAAATTAAGAGAACTTTCCTTGTAGAAGGCTTGTAAACATTAGTTAATAGATCTATAATCCTCCAGAAGCCCAGTTTGAAAATCATGCTCCCTCTTTGGATTGATACTTTCATGTCATGTCCCCTCTCGTAGGACTCTTATAATGGGAAGTCTGGTTCTTCCCTCTTCTAAAGGAGGTGTGTCTCTGCCCTGGTGTTCTGTTCCTCAACTGTAGGTCTCCTGAGGATGGGTTCAGGGAAAATGGGAGCAGAAACCACAGGCCACCTCTGTTGCAGGTATGGAGAGAAATATTTTCTCTTGACTTTATCTGTTGGTGACTCTTACTGGTAAACCTTGAAGGTCTTGCTTAGATGACAAGCAAAAGACGATGCCCAAACAGAATGTTCCACCCACTTTAGGTTCAGGCAAAGGGATCCCTTAAATCTTATCCAGGCCTGGTGCAGCGGCACATGCTTGTAATCCCAGCACTCTGGGCAGCTGAAGCAGGAGGATCAAAAATCCCAGATCAGATGGGACAATTTAGTAACATAGCAAGACCCTGCCATAAAACAAAAAACAAAAACAAACAAACAAAAAGACAACACCCCAAAAAACAAACAAAAGAATGACAGAAAGACAGAGAGAAAGACAGAAAGACAGAAAGACAGAAAAAAGAAAGAAAGAAGAAAGAAAGAAAGAAAGAAAGAAAGAAAGAAAGAAAGAAAGAAAGAAAGAAAGGAAGGAAGGAAGGTCTGGGCATATAGCTCAGTGAGAAGACCCTGCATTCAATCTCCAGTGTAGTTTAAAAAAAAATTCTTACTCAGGACCCAAGGCTGAACACAGATGTAGGAGAATAGAGAGGAATTTTAAGCTAAAAAGGGTTTGCTTATGTGTGGAAGGCAGTCTATGGAAATCTGGAGCAATGGCATACACTACAGAATCTTGGTGATATTCATCATGGTAACTCAGACATGAGACTCTACCATGAGTGTAGTTCCCCACCACAGAGTCAGGGCCAGCCCATAGCCTTGCCATGGAATTCTACCATGGAAGGATTGTGCAAGCATTTTTTTCATTTCTTTAATTTTTAAGGCTCAAAGTTTTAATATTAGTTGGTTTGTTAACAAGACAGTCATGTTTCTAAATGCATCTTGTATGGGCTGAATTTTATTTAGTGTGGACTGAATGAAGACTCCATGGATGGTTTGAAGAAGCTACAAGACTTGGGAATTTATCAGAATTATCGTTTAAGAGAGTCTTTGAAACATTGGTGTTGTTTCAACTTGAAGTAACGATTGTGAAAGAATACTGTATAATTGCAAAATCACAGCATCTCAGTTCCAAACCTCAAAGAACATTCAAGGGATGTTTGGATGTTTTTGATGACATCAAACCATCTTTATAACATTATCCAAAAATCTGAGCTTACGAGAGATTTCCTGAGGTAGTTAATATATTTTCCATATTTTTAAAATCTGGATTATTTACAACTCCTTCGTGGAGTAAAATTTTCACAGAGATTCATATTAATCTTTTGCCTCTTGAATTCTAGAGCTTCATATCATGTAATCATAACTTGCATGTTTTCAATTTTGTTTTCCTAATATGATGATACTAATCTTTTCCTGGTCTTTCAAAGGTGACGTGGTCTCCGCTTTCCTTTTCATATTTTATTTCTAAATGCTGATCAAAGTTGGGTTTTAACCTTTGTTCTTTCTGCTATCTGGAGATGGCTGATAGTTTAGGTTTTCCATGAAACTTATTTTTAAATTGCTTTAATTTCTTTGGAGATGTTTTGTTGTCATCGAAACAAACTCTGGGGTCATTCTTTGAAGATGATAATAAAGAAATATTAATCTTATTTTAATCCAGTACCTTTGTCTTTATCAAAGATGGGAGGAAATTCCCAAAATATTTTAAAGGGATTTTATAGCTCAGGATTTGAGGTGCAGAGGTAATACTTATACCATCATCAAAGTGTACTAGGCTGTGTACAGATATAGACACCAGAAAAATCTATTTTAATGAATGCATTTTAATAGGAAGTAGAGTTGTGTACTGCCTGGATCCAGGCAGAAGCTGTCAATATTGTCTATTAAGTGAAGTTTCCAGTTCCATATGCCCTTGGAATTGGAATTGATCCTTTGTAAGCTATTGGGAATTGGATGAGTGTTTGCAAAACATTTATGGGTGAAAAATTCAGAATGTTACTTTGCCAGAAGCTTTGCCAGAAATAGTGGATGCTGTGGAATTTTTTGGCCCCAAATGATTTGAGAAGGAAATGTGTCTTCTTCTTTAATTGATTAAGCAATGAAAATATCATGCTTCCTTTTCTACAGTTATGTAATTTATTGCTACTTTAGCAACTCAAATGATTTTAAACTAGTGTGCTGGTTTCTTCGTTTTCCAGAGTTCGATCAAGAGACAAATGGGACATAAAAGCCCCCATCTTTGCTGTCTGCTGTGGCCGATCTTTACACAGCCCATTGCAATGTCACACAGTTCCCTTCTGTGTCAAAAGCAGCCAAGAAACAAAATCACTCTCAGGAGACAAGCTCGAATCACATCCCCAATATTCTCCTAGAATCCGTGCCCTGTGATCATTTTGAGTAATGGAAAGAGAAATCAGGCACAGCCTCACACACTTCCGATTTGGGTTCTGAAATGTGAAATGAATGAGGATGAAGGGCTTCTGACACGTCTCTCAGTCACGGGCACTGACCTGTCATACATCTGTCGAAGCCACACTGAAATAAACCCAGGGACTTAATATCTTTGAGGTAATAGAGAACTTCTCTTTAGTGGGACTTAAAGAAATGGATTAAGGCTTGTCAGTGTGAGTTTCCAACAGACACAACTCCAGTTTCAACCTTCACACTAGAAGACAGATGGATACCCAGCGTCCTAAGTTCAGAAAGAAGTATTCACTGCTCGTGAGAACCAATGAGATAGAAAAAATGATAAAAGATCTCCAGGGGACATCAACCGATTGGCTGCTCTTTGAAACTTGTTCACTCTGCACGATCCAGAGACTCAACCAAAGCTGGGTCACTTGGTGCTGTGCCTGCTTGTTACACCCTTCCTCGCCTGCATCACTACAACACTTGCCAAATGATCCAAAAGCATCTATGTCCCGATTACTCTGTTTTTTGGATGTCTGCAAATATTTTCATGTATGTTTTGTACTTTTTTCCTTAGGAGTTAAGAAAATTGCCAACTCTGAACATGCAGGATGACAAAGTACATCTTTCCTGGGGGGAAAGGACTTGTAGTAGAAAAACAAGGTACCTACCACGTGGACACCTTCTCCCAAGATTCTGATTGCCTGTGTCAGACCGGATCTGAACATGGTAGTCAAGGAGAACCCTCTCAATCAGAGGACTGATGTATAACAGAATCTGGAAGAATTACTTACTTCATGGCTTTATGAAATGGAAAACATATACACTGGTGCATTAGAACACACTTTGAAATTAGAACTGGTATGGTTTGCAAAGGAAAAACAAATATAAAAACAATTGTCAAGTATGATGACAATCACAGATTCTTCTTATTAAAGAAAAATCCTGACATACTCAAGCAAGGAAAGATATAACTGCCTCCCCCCACCTTGAAAACACACGGAAAGGTTAATTCATAAATCTGACCATACAGGCAAACAAATTCAAAAAGTCAGTGTGTTAAAGGTGAAAGTGAACAACTAGCCTGTTGCAAAGTCCCTTAAAATGAGGACCAAAAAGTGACACTTGGATATGAGAAATATCTTGTGGAAGTTCATTCCATTTTAGGTTATTTCTGAAACCTGGAGTTCTTTCTGAATGGGCCTTGGCTCCTGAAAACCCTATCAACTCCGGAAGTCTCTGCTGTCTCCATGACCCAAGCACCTCTCTTGATGCCAAATGGTAGTGGCTCCCTGAAAACCAGGAAGCATGTGGTCCCCCAAGCTTTACCTGTCCCAAATTTACAGACCCATTGCTGCATGCTAGTCCTGTGCTCTGAGAACTCTCCCCTTGTGCATCCCAACTGTCCCCTCGCTGCCCTTTTCCAGCCACAAAACTGTTACGGGCTGTTGATAGTTTATTAATCTTTACCTGGTTTGGAATCAGCCATGGCCAGAGTATTTCCTGTGGCTTCTCTGAGGATTATCTGTCTGGATATCTCTACCTGAGATACAGGTTCCATGAGGTTCTCTTCACTTGGTAAGAGTCTAGAAGCAGTGCAAGACTGAACATGCAAGTCCTATGCTGTCTCCTAGAGGACTTCATGGCCTGGCATCTTTCCCAAGGCAATACAGCCTGTCTTCATGACTTCATGTCTGCTGCCCCCATGACAGGGAAGAAGGTGGGGAACTTCTCGCTTGCATTATCCATCACTGGTTGGCACTGACCATTCTATTGTGTATCTGGGTGTCTCAGATGCTCTGTACCAACAGCTGGGACCTTCACCTTCTCCTGTATGGACAGTCTTGCAGCAGGTGTTAACTAGCAGACTCGTCTCTGCACTGAGCTGCAAGAAGCAGACCTGAATCAAGTGCAAACCATTTCTTTGATCTCAGGAAACACATGCTTAGTCCCACCAGGGAAGCCTGAGAACCAGTGTAGAGCATGTGACTTGGTATTATCCTACCTGATGGGAGAAGCTGGCTGCCTCCTCTCACCCATTGCTGGAGAGCTATTGGGTGAGCAGAGGTTGAAATTCTGAGTCTTCCAGTCTGCTTCCGGGGTGGGCAGAGAGGGCCACTTTGGTACCACAAGGAAGATACTAGCAACAGGGAATCAGGCTGGTGATTCTGATGGGATTCAGAGAGGCAATGTAGTGGGCACTGATGTCTGTAAGTACCTGAATTCTCCTTCCTCCTAATTCAATAACCAGGCAGGCTTGGCCTCATCCTGGGCACATCCAGACCTAATAACCAGGGAAAGTTAAGCACTTAGGAGTGGGCCTGCTGCAGATTCCTACCAGGACAGTCTTGCTAAGTTGTGGCTGTACCTAGCAGCTCATGGAGCCCAGGCCTGCCCAGCTCAAGGACTGGAATTCCAGACACAACAGTTCCTTTAACAGACCACTAGGGGTCTCCTTCAGCAAGAATCATTTTCTGACATCCCAAGCCTCCCTCACTCTTTTACTGCCTGGATTTTGGAACCTCCATCTCTCTGCCCCTTCAACAACAGTCTCCACTAGACTTTGGCCCTGCTTGCTAGATTGCAGCCTGGGCCCCTCTGTTTCTTAGCCTAAGTGTACTGCTTCTGAGTCTCAGCTCTGTTTGGCAGCTTCCCCACAAAGGGAGCTCACTGGTGGAGAAGTGAGGCAGGGAAACGAAGCTGTACTTTGAAACATCTCAGAGCCTGGTGGAGAGTTTCCAGCCCCCAGCTCCCAGTGGGCCTCTTTTGGCAGGACTGTTGCACAAAGATGGCGCCCAGAGACAGCGTGAGGGTGTGGTGTCTAAAAAAGAGAGAGACCCATTCCTGCTTTAGTTCAATCTCTGCAGTCCCAAGATGAGGAATTTGAGTCTTTAATTAATCAATCAATCAGCCAAGTAACGAATGTTAATTAGATAATCCCTTGGCTATGCATAGGCAGATGCTAGAAGAAATACAGATGTTGGAAAGGGTTTTTGCCTTTGGCAAGTTTACAGCTTAAATGAAGAGACCAGATTTATAATGTGTAGCTCTAAGGTACTGTGAGTGAGATTTCAGAACAAGCATGCCAGAAGTTTTACATGGCTAATTCACCCTCATGTGGTTCTGTATTAAATATTATCATTTCCAATTATGTAATGTTTATATTACAGTTACACAACTTTGCACTGCAATTTGTTTATAGTAACTATGTTGGACAGCAGAAATGTAAAAATATGGTTTTTCTCAGTGTCCGTGTAATGGAGGTGACCCTCCCTGAGGACCCGAAGATGAGGTTAGACAGAGCGCTGGTGGTACTCAACCAGTAAAAGGGTAAAGGGACAAATTTACTTCACCGTTTGGAATAATATCATTTGAGCTAGTATAGGACAAGGGATTTTCCTTTTCAAAAAGTCTAATTCTCTCTCTTTCTCTCTTTCTTTCCTCCTTTCTTGCTCTCCCTCCTACTCCCTTACTTCTTTTCTGCCTTCCTTCTGCAATACTGGGGATTAAACCCAGGGCCTTCAGACTGAGCTACATCTCAAGCTCTTTCTATTATTATTATTTTTTTATTAATCATGAGACAAGGTCTCCCTAAGTCACTAAATTGCTCAGGCTGATCTGAAGCTTGTGATCTTCCTGCTGCAGCCTCCTAGGGGTGTTGGAATTAATTACAGGTGTTACACAGAGCGGGGCTGATTTCTAGAAACAGGAAGTACTATTATTAACTTAAGCCATTTCCATCAGCCACACACAGCCCTAGCAGCTCCAGTTTACACACTCCTGTACTTCAGACGGGGAGGCAGTGGCTCACCAACATCTTCCACTCAGCAGTCCGGGCATGTGTGGGCGCTGGTCTACCCCACAAAGGTCAGCATCCTACACTACCTTTTTCTAGGTTGCAGTTAACCTAGGCCTGTTGTTTTATTTAGTTTGGAAAAGAAATGTCTCCAGGAAAACCAAGGTAGATATTTGCCAAGGCCTGACCGGGGCCCCCAGTGGGGCCACAACAAGCTGGGTCTCTCCCTACCTAGACCCAAAGATGGAGGACATATTGTTCTTGGAGAGTAACAGCGAAATCTGTGCCTTCAACATGGATTCACAACCCAGAATCTAATTCTTGGTGTGAGAGATATAGAGCAAGGTGCGAGATGTCCGAATAAAAGAGCCAGCTCAGTGCACATTCCATTTCTTAGAAAACGTCTTTAGAAGTTCTTCCTTTTGTCTGCATTGTCCTCCCCTGTCCACCTGCTGTGCCGGCTTTCTTCCCCATCACCCCTGCCCCTCAATATGCATCTCCACTTCTTTCCCCTCTTTTGTTCAGTTTAGCAGGAAAGATCTTTGGAGCAGAAGGAATGGGCGCCTTTAGCACGTTCAGATATCAAATAATTCTTCACCTCCCTGTAATTGAAATCGCAGGATCAGGATTTCCTTCCTCTTGTTCTGCAGGATCACAGGTGGAGAGGGGCGAGGGTGCTATTGACTTCCCCACCGCTCGTCATGTGGCAGACGGATGCATCGGCCAGGAAGGGATCTGACTCTTAGATGAATTCTTTTATCCTCAAAGGGGCTTCCTGCAAAGGAAACCATTAGTGTTTTGCTATTGGGTTTCTACTCCCTGTGGTGTCTAAGAAACCATTCATTTAATTTTGTGACATTTTGAGTGGATTTGGAGAGCTAAGCCCATTTGAAAAGGCCTGTTCCTGTCAAGGGAATGCAAATAGAATCCAAATGGCCAAACCACTGGCAGCTGAGTGTGGCCTTCCTGGCCCTGGGGACCTTTATGCATCTTTCTTGGGCTTCCAGATACATGTCATGAGTTTCCTTCCTAATAGTCTAGTGAGTCATGTGGTGCGCAGTGTCTTTTCCCCGACCAGCAACTGAGCCCAGAACTGAGAAAACCGGAAGTTCAGCAGCAGCTAAGAAATAAGTCTCACATTGAGAGTGACCATAAGTGTCCTTTCTAACCTTTGCTGGAGGATGGCGGAGAGGAGGGTATCAAAGTGGATGGGAGCATATGTCTGGCAAAGCTGTATGACCTGGGTGATATCACAGTGTTGCTGTGGTCACCTGACTATGAGCCGTTCCCAAACCGGAAGTAAGATGATTTCTGTAACATACTTAGCATTGCACTAGTGCATAGTAAAATTGCAGAAATTGCTAGGTGTCACTACATTTTATGATATCATTCTTACTTTATGCTAGTTATTGATAGGGATTTGCCCCTTCTTCCATTAGTCTAGTGCTATTCAGTAAATATATGAGGCAAGTCACAGGCATAATTTTAATTTCTTTAATGATCTTATTAAAAAAGTAAAAAGAACCAGCTAAAATTAACTTTAAGAGCCTATTTCAGTAAGAATATTGTAATCACAAATAAAAACAATGTCAGTATTTAATCTATAGAAGAATGAGAGACTTTATTTCCTTTCCCTCATCTTTAGCCTTTGGGATGTGTGTATACTTCTTTGTATATAGCATGCCAATTCAGACAAACTGCATTTAGACTCCTCAATAGCCACGTGGAGCTAGTGCTTATGCTGCTGGACAGCAGACATGTAGTATCTGTTACCTATAGGATGAAAGGTATATATCCCTTGAAAGGAAAAGAAAGAAAAACAAAGGAAACAAAGAAAAAAGAAAAGAAAAGAAAAGAAAAGAAAAGAAAGAAAGAAAGAAGAAAAGAAAATGTCATGAAAAATTACTAATGGCAATTCTTTGGTGACTTCATTTTTTAAAATTTTATTTTAAAGAGAATAAAATCAAACCAAACAAAACACAATGAAAGCAAATCAGAACAGAACAATGCAAGTGATACAGAACTTCCAAACAAGACAACAGGAAAGCAACAATGGCTACCATAGTGTCTCTTGTTTCCTTCAAAACAGCTGGCATACCATCACACACAATAAGATAAAACAAAACAAAAGAGAATAAGATCAATCAAAACAAAAGAATGAAAGTATTACAGGAGTTCAAAGCAAGATAACATGAATTCAACAATGGCTATCAAAAGAGCTCTTTAAAGTAGCTGTCCATATCTTCACACATAATAAAATCAAAAAAAGCAAAACAAAACATAATAAAACCAATCAAAATAAACCAATGAAAGGATTACAGGACTTCAAAACAAGATAACAGGAAATGAACAATGGCTACCTTAATGTCTCATTTTTTTCAAAATAACTGTCCATACCATCACACATAATAAAATCAAACAAAACAAAACAGAATAGAACCACTCAAAACAAAAGAATGAAAGCATTATAGGACTTTAAAACAAGATAATAGGAAATCAACAATGATTACCATAATACATCCCATTAACTTCAAAATAGCTGTCCAAACCATCTGACACAGTAAATCTAACAAAACAAGACAGAATAAAGCCAAACCTAATAAAATTATGAAAATGATATAAGAATTCAAAACAAGATAATAGAAAATTAACAGTGGTTACCACTTTCCCTTTTTAGGCACTTCCTCTACTATCATTTTCATAATATCTATTGTACTTTTTGGATCCCACTAATTCCTTTGGGTTTTTGTGCTAGGGAGATAACTTAGTGTTCACCTATATGAGTCCAAACCATTTCACCCATGAGCATGATCTCCAGTTGCATCCATTTACCTACAAGGGCCTTGAGATTATCTACTTTACACTGGATAGCTCTCCATTGTATGAAAATACCATTCTGTGTGGCTGATAGGCAAGCTACTTTTTTTCTGGTCTCCTGTCATGTAGAGTAATTGTTTTTGTCTTTGACTTTCAGTCTATGAATTTCCTTTCAAGTTAAATGTGTTTCTTGTATACAGCATATTGATGGATTTTATTTTTTGATCCACTCTCTTTCTTGAGGCCATCTACATTAATGGTTACAATCAGCATGCATTGGTTCATCTCTGCCATGCTATCCTTCTGCTGTTGGCCTTCTACTTTTCCCCTTCATTCAATTTCCTGTCCTGTTTGGCGATCCTCCTCTGCTGCGGTTCCTGGAGTCATGGTTGTCTTTATCTCTCTCTAGAATATCCTATAGCACTCTCTGTAGGGTTGGTTTGGTAGTCATGAATTTCTTCAGCTGTTCCTTATCATGGAAGTATCTTATTTTTCCATCAATTTTGAAAGATAGTTTTGCTGGGTAGATCAATCTGGGTTGGAAGTTGTTTTCTTTCAGGGTTTGAAATACTTCACTCCAAACTCTTCTTGACTTGATGGTTTGTGTTGACCTGTCTGCCATGATTCTGATGAGTTTTCCTTTATAGGTGATCTGTTTCTTTTCTCTAACAGCTTTTAATATTCTGTTCTTGAGCTGAATTTCTGGGATCATGATTATTATATGTTTGAGTGTAGATTTATTTTGATTAAGTTTAGTTTGAATTCTATATGCCTAGCTTATCTGTATGCCAGATCCTTTTCCCATGTTTGGGAAGTTTTCTGCTATTGCTTCTATAAATAGTCTTTTTTATTTCATTTATGTTGACCCCTGCTTCTTCACTGATACTTATCATTGTTAAATTGTTTTTCTTTGTGATATTGTCTCCATTGAATTGTTATCTCCTGGTTCCTTGTTATTTTTAAGAGATTTTTCCTTTCACGATCACTAGTGGCAAACCTTTCTTCAAGTTCTGAAAGTCTATCTTCAGTCTCTTTCAAGCAGTTTTTCAAGCTTTTGATTGACTTTTTAATTTCCTGGATACCTCTTTGAATCTGTTTCATACATTGTAATTGCTTCCTATATTGTTCATTCAAGGTTTCCATTATTTTCCTATGGTCCTCTTTTTTTTTTTTTAACCTTTGTCTTCTTTAGACATGCTCAGCAGTTCTTTCATTAAGTTTGTGATTTCTTCTTTTACTGGAGATACTATTTCTGATCTGATTACTTTTACAGTCTCATGAAGTCTTTTCTTTACTTCAGTTGCTATCCTCTTGGAGATTTCTGGTGTGTGATCTCCATTTTCTTCCATGTCTATACCCCCCAGGTTTGTTCTGTGTGGGCTGGAGGTCTGAGATTGCCTTTTGTTGCTTTGTCTTGACATTTTTCTGGGTTCCTCCAGACAAGTCGGTTGCAGAGTCCCATGCACTTCCCACATTGGCTACCCTTCCTGGTATAGGGGAATGGACCAGGCACCTGGGTTTCTCTGAACCCAGGTTCCCAGGGAGGTAGCTGGGTATGGGGCAGGCTTCTCCAGATCCATGCAGCTACACTGAGGCTTCTTCAATGGCCAGGGGTGTGTGGTGGTGGTGGGGGGCTGCTTCTTCTCTCAGCTTGCATGTCTACACCAAGACTTCCCCAGGCATACAGGGGTGTGTTTGTCTGATGCTCCCAGTGGGTGCTGGCTGCCCAAAGGAAGCAAGGGTCTCCAGTGGCAGCCTGTGAGTGAGTGAGTGCATAGGGCATATCTGACCATTTCTCCCTGTCTGTGTTGGTTACCTAAGAGAGGCAAGCTTTCCAGTGGCTGCAGCAGGCATGCAGGTTGGACCTGGCTGTATCTCCCTGCCTGTGCTGGCTCCCCGCAGGAAAAGCTCATTAACTTTTCTGATCAACTTCATTTTTTTAATTCAAGTTTTTATTTCTTTTCTAGTTAACTTTAACTGTTTACCTTTTTTTGATGTTGGTTAATTGCACTGAGATTTTCAAGTTAAGTACTAAGTGTTTAACATGTTGTTCTGTCAATCTCTTTATTTCTTATGCTTGTTGTTATTGCCTGTTCTTTGTGCTTAGTTTCATGAGATTAGAGGTATTATGCCTATACACCCTAGCAATAAGTCCTGAGGAGCACAGGCACAAGTTTCTCTGGACACTATTAATGAATTTCCATTGTAACAGTCTAGGTAGTGTCCTTTTTGCCAGATTGAGGAGGTCACTGTGACTTTAGCAGGAACAGATCTAGAATTGGCGCACAAAGAGATGACATATAAAAGTGAATTGAGGAGGACAAGAAAGCCAAACATACAGACTTATTCTACCAAAAGGCTCTAAAGAAAGAAGCGTGTAAGTTTAGAAGTGGCGAGAGGCAGATCTCAAGATTAAAAAATGATCAGCCATGATGTAGGTGGGCCGGCGTCCATTACTGTCCCTCTCCACCTAGACATGTGCTGTCCCAGAAAAACCTACCTAACCGCAGGCCCCTGGAGATGTGCACTGCATGGAAGTTAATGGTTATCTTTGATGCTTAAATCTTAAAAACAATACAAAACAAAAGGATAAACATGATACAGAATTTCAAACAAATAGGAAATTAACACTAGTTAATATATTGCATAATGTTATCTTAGAAGAAGTTGTCCAGATTACAAGATTTAGTCATGAAAACATAATCAAAAACCAAACAATGAAAACACACTACACACACACATGATGGATGATTCACCACTAATCTCTGTTAGTTTATCTTTGATACTTTTTAATTCTTTTACATACTTCTTTTGTAATCATTATATATTGCTTCTCTTCTTCACAGACCTTAGGTTCCAGCATGGCATTCATGACATCTCCCTCGTTTGCTGGTGAATTTTCTTAAGTCTGTCATGGTGGTAAGGAGTCTTCTAGGAGTATTTTTTGAGTGAAGCTTCGTGTCTTGGTGACCATGCAGTAGGCGAGGAATGGTTGGTATTCACCAGAAGGAATAAGGGCTGGGGCCAGAGAAGGGCCCATGTCAAAACTGGAGGCCCAGAATAAGAAAAGAAAACAAGTGCTGTGGCAGAAGCTCGATAAAATAGCAGACCATGAATCCTGCCTGTGAGGGAAATGTCTGAAAGATCATTGAGACTCACACAGGGGCTTCCAAAGCCTATCTTTGAGCATGCCACGGAAACCACCCCTCCATCTCAATTGGGACGACATCCAAAAGCAGACTTATAGGTCCAGAGAGCTTTTAGGTTTGATTAAGGGCTAGAGATTCTCAGAACTCAAGAGCTAAGATGCTGAATGGAAACATGGAAAAAAATAGTCAGAGCTACCTCCTTGAAGTCCTTGCCAACAACCAATGTGCTAAGAACTCTGTAGTCACAACGCCCACATCATTCTCCATCTGAGGAATGTTTGTGCAAATAAAAATCAGTCTGTTCCCTTTTGTGCTCTCATCTCAGATGTAAGGCGTCATTCTGTACCTTAGATACTGTGTTAAAAGCCTATGAAATTCAAGATCATAAAATGCACCAGGTTACTTAGACCATTATGAGTCTGTATTTTCGGATCTTGTCCTTTGATCATCTGCTATCTACTTCCCCTGAGGAATCCCACACTGGAAGCCTTGTGCCAATTCCCGGTCAACCTCATGAAGGTTTGCAGTGAGAACGAGATCTGTCCTTTGGTTGCCTGTTCACTCTTGCAAGCTTAGCAAATGTTCAGGCACCTGAGAGTGATAAACATCTTCAGGAAAAGGAAAAACTATTTGGGATGCAGGCTAAAATATCTTCAGATTAATCAGATATTCACCAGAGGCCTGGATGACTTGTCAGGCAGTGATGGAAAAGAAAGATCTCAGAGTAACTTTGCAGAAGAGTTGAGAAACTTGATGGACATAATCTTTCTAAAGATGCTTTTTAAAAGGGCTGTGGCCCGTTGCTCCAGGGAAAGTAGGATTCCTGTTTCATGAACTCTAGAGAAAAGGAGTCACCTACTGGGAATCTTCAGATTTCAGCTCATTTCTCCACCATAAAAGTGAATTCATTGGTGAAAATGTTTTCATTCAGCCTTCCAGTTAGAAAGCCTACAGTAGGTATCGCTGTGAATCTCCTGGCTCTTGTTCTCATCTCTTGGCTTTAAGATTCTTGGCTTTATGGTCCTGACTTTGAAACTTCTCTTTGGTGACTCACTGGAAACCCTACTTGGACCCACTGGACTTCATCTCACCGCACAGCTCTGGACTGTTCTCATTAACATGAGGATCCTGCTTGGCCTCTTGAAATTGGACCTCTCTTCATTTTCCAGAGAAAACTTAGACACCTTACCACCAGAAAACCACTGAGTCCCTGGATGTTTACCCAGCTGGGAACTTCACTCACACCTGCTACACTTAAGTCTCACTCTGTCAGTGCCAAGTGTTCACCCACACCATGATACATTTCAGAGTAACTATAAGCCATGCCTCAACCCCTGCCAGCTCACAACAGCCTGTCACATCTCAGTGGTCACAGTCTTGTGTCTCAGTCTGCACCTGTGCTTTGAAAACCTTTCTTTCAGGACTCCCCTGTATACTGTTCACTGTCCACCTTTGAGAAAAGCTTTCCCTATGTAGTATGATGCTGAAGAAGATGTCTCTAAGAGGCATACCTTGCATGACCATAGGAGGGAGACCACCTATTCTTATTCTCCCTGAGGCCACTGATGAAAGAAAGCACAGTGTTATTAGCAGGAGAGATCATTGGACGTGTGGAGTTGGAGTTCTTTAGTGGTTTAGAAGCATTACCTTAAATGGCCCAGTACATTTTTACAACATGATTTGATCATGAGCATCTGAAATTCAGCTACTTTCAGTTAAGGTAGTCCACATTCTTCCAATGGTTCAAATTTGACATTATCAATTGTCTGGTATCCAATTTGCCAAGCAGATAAATACATGGTATAAATAAAAATACCCAGAAATATCCAGAGAGATTCAGACCCTCAAGAAACTCTTTGGCCTGAGAAGCTTTCAACCCACGCAGACTGTTTAACAGCTGCAGCAGTGATTCAGGGAAAGAGGCAGATACTCCTTTACTCACCACAGCTCCTGGCTGACATCCGTCCAGTGGCAGAGAACACAGAGAACTGGCTGTCCAGAACAAGAGGCTCTGACTCCCATGAGAAGAAGCGTGCACCTGCACCCAAAGATGGGCTGTGCTTTAACAGGATCCCTTACCAACTTCTCTCAAATTGTCCTTGAAAGCTTTGCCAGCCTCACATTAAAAACTGCACCTTCCAGTTCTGATTTTCCTGTGGTCCGCAGAAGTGTAAGGTCTTCACCTGTTTGTAGACTGATCTATCCCACAGCCTCAGTAAATATGTAGTGAATGAATGAATGCTCAGCCGTGATGGGGCCTGAAGTCCCAGGGAATTTACTTGTCACTTTCTAATGCCTGAAATTGCCCTAAAAATCCATCACACCGCACTCCCTTAAGACCTAATGTCTCCTTATAATGAGTGCAATCTCAGTCCATCCTTCAACACTGGCTACATATCTGCATCACGTATAACTAACCCCTTGGTTTTGGAGATCAGAATCACATTCTTTGATCTTTAACCTTGATCACCCACTCTTAGGTTACTCTTCTGGTTATAGACAATATTATCCAGACCTCTCCATTTCTGCAAATGGTCCATTTCCCAATGTCACATGGACTTCATCCAAGGTCCACTGAATAACTCCTAGCAAAGACACAATCTGGACAGGCTGTCAGCCATTGGAGACCTAAAAGTTCCTGGAAGGTTACTCTCTATCCCCATGGTAAGCTGAAGTGTGGCCCTCAAAGATATCTAGGTCCTAATCCCTAGAGCCAGTGAATGCCTCCTTATAAGACCAAGAGGATTTTGTGAGTGTGTTTAAATTAAAGGTCTCGGAATAGAGAGGTTATTCTGGGAAATTATATGTAATTTCTGGTATCAATGTAATCACAAGTGTCTTTATAAGAAAGAGGCAAAGAGAAATTAGACTATAGAGAGGAATAGGCAATGCAAAGCTTAAAGCAGAGGTTATAATGATATAGCCTAACCTAAGGAATGTCCACGGTCACCAGAAGCCATAAGAGACAGCACAGATTCTCCCTACAGTCTCCAGAAATTACCCCTTCCTTACTGGCAGAGAGTGTTTGTAGCAATAGAAGTACCTAACTCTGTGTTCATTTGTTACAGCAGCAATGGGGGAAATAATATAGTTTATATGTAAATGACTCTTATCAGATGAGGTACAAGATAGGTACATGATAGCATCTCTGAGTGCCGTAATTATCCATTCAGCTTAGCAAGGCAGGACCCAACAGGCCCCATCCAGAAGCCCTACCTCTCAGACAAACCTTTGGCACCAGACAGGTTTCCAACAGGGCTTCTCATCTTCAACCTGTATGGAATGTCTTGCCTCCATCACCGGACTCTATGGATCTACTGTGGGTTCAACATGCAGGGCGGATTCTCTGCCTGACAGAATCCACACTCTTAGGGAGCAGCTGCCTCTCCTTTATCCAGGACCGCGTTCCTCCATCCTGAGAAGGGCTGGTATTCTATGGCTTCTGCCTTCCGTCTTTCTATGATTTCATTGTTTACTTATGTCTGTCAGGTAAGGCAAAGAGAGAAAGCAAATTGCAATGAGCCTACTTGTCTCTTTGTTAATAAGCTACCAAGGCTCGACTTTTGCTTCAGGCTGCCGGTTTTGATGATTTTCATGCTCTATATGATCTTCACTTCTTTTTTCACTCAGTTGAAGTCTTGATGGACTGCTGAACTTTTTTTTAATAAGTAATGGAATAGGGCTGGTGAATATTTAATCAAGTTAAAGAGGCACTGAATTTTTTATAATTTACTGAGCCCCTACTCTGTGCCAGGCACCATCCTTGGTGCTTTGGATATGACACCTCATTTAATATTCTCAACAACCATAGAAGGGAGTACTGTCACTAATTAATTTAAGGGAAGATAATTGAGTCTCAGAGGTTAAAGTAACTTTCCTAATTCTGCACAGCTAGAGAGTGGTAGAACCTAGAATTCTCATCTCTTGTGTTTGCCAAATTTCTGCTTATTCAGATCACCATCCACATGGCTAAGGAAATGCCCAGTTACCTGCAGTAACCCAGGAGGCTGTGCTCAAACTCAGATCTTCCTCTGGGTAAAACCACACTTATGGGAAAGTGTCTCAAGCACTTCTGAAATCCTTGAGATGACTGCTTTGTCTTGAAACTATCTGGGGATTCCCAGGAATGATCCAGAAGTATGAAAACACAGTGGTTCACTAGAGTGAAGATTTTGGGGAAAAACTGCAATCAGGTATCCTATTTCCCAAGCCAGCAGAAATTTTAGGCTGGAGAATTTAGTGGTCCTGGGGCAGGATGGCTTCTCATGTACATCATCAGCTCAGAAAAGGCAGCTGAAGTTTCATAGTACACATCCTGCTATCTTCTCTTATCCCTTGGTCTGGACAAAGCACTTGCTCATGGGTTGTCAGAAAGGCCAGTTATGAGGGTCCAGGGGTTCTATATTTTGCTAGCATCTGAAAATTAATGAAGACATGGAAGTAGGAAATGACTCAAAGGGATCCTGATAGTGAGAAGGTTCTAGTATTATTTTGGCACATCGGTTCATGTTTTCCATCATCTTAAAGTGATGAGATGATTCTCTCCAACCTGGCCTTTGGTGCTGAGACAGCTAGAATTTGATAAAAGCTCAACATCCTCAAATGAGCCCAATGAGATGAAAAGAATGTGCTGTTTCTAACTTGGGTGTTTCAGTGTTAAGCAAAATGTACAATTCAAGCAAGAAATTGGTAGCAGTTCTTCTGTATCATAAAAGGATTATTAAATGATATATTCCTTGAAAGATTCACTAAGCAATAGTACCCAGAGTTGGTTTTGTGTCACTCTAGTTCTGATGAGATTTGCTGTATAATAAAAGAAATGTTATAAAAAAAAACTTGAGGATGCAGCATCTCCTGTAGCCTTTTAGAGATTCCTAACCCACAGTTAGAGCTCTTATAAGTTTTACAATAAGGAAACTCATTACACTATAACATTTGAGCATCTATGCGGCAAATACATTCACTTACTTATACTATTGATATCTCCCTACGTTCTCCAACATCCTCTTTTGAAAAAGTTGGGAAATGAGCAACTCATATGTGGGAACCCAAGGCCAGAAGCCTAGTGGTCCCTAAGTCATCACACGCTGGTCTTGACTGGCTTCAGGACTCACAAAGACAGCAGAATGTGGCAATTATGCATCCACCAGTAGCCCTTCGGACGCCGCGTTCTGAGCCCTTTTTGTATGCATTACCTGGCCGGGCGCTCCTTAAAGGTTACGTGTCACCAGAGGACAGCCAGTTCTGTGCTTCCTTTTCACTCCATCAGGCTTTAATGCAGGAAGGGAAATGAATCTTTTGATTTTTTGGTACCTAAACTTCACCATCTATAAAATGGGACCTACACTTACATTTCTGAGAGGTACAAGGAAAATGAGGTAAAAGATGCTTCAAAATCTCTGGACTGTAGGGCATTATCTTGGGGCTGAGTACAACTCTTAGAGGTAATGACCGTTGTTAGCACCACGAAGAAGGTGAAGCGCTTTTAATGCAAGGGAAAGTGATGCTATTTTGAAAAACTTTCACGCAAGGTGCCTGTCATATGAATTAGCTCGAAATACATTGATGAGGGCGGGAGGAAGTAAAGTCATTCTACCAGCAGGCTGAAAGTACCATATCTGTGTTCATGTTTTATATAAAGATGCTGTGATGATAAGTATTTAGTTAATGAGAAATCAAAAGGTCTTTACATTTTCAGTATTCCATATGCAGGAAAATAAATCAGTATCAACCATTTTGATTAATTATCTCCTTATCTCAAGCTAAACAAGTGTTTTCCTCTCTTGGACTTAGTATAGATTTAGTCTACATTTTTCACACTATTTTATTGATATCCATATCTTTTTTTGTACTATGGAACCACATAATCAGAAATATACAAAATCCTAAATTTACCAACATATTGCAATTCTAGGACATTTTGCTTACCCACAAAATGCACAGACAAATATTTACTTACACCCTTTTCTCAATTATGCACTGCCTAGTTACACAAAGAATTTAGAGGAGTTTAGGATGAAGATTATAACGAGGAAGACATACAACAAATTTTAAATTAAGGTTAAGGGAAAACAAAGTAGATAAAAGAAGACCAGCTTTGAAATTATGTTATTCAAAGCAATTTCAATGCAGTTGGCTACAGTGTGATTTAAACCTAATGAAGATTTGATTAAAATTGATATGGTGGATTAGAAGCTAGTGGTCACCTTAAACACCAGCTGAACTGAAACAGTGTGGTGCTGAATGGAGATGGTCCTGCAGGTTCCCCTAAATGAGTATTGTCGTTTGCAGCTGTTGGTTCTTTTGGTGCTTTTGGTTCTCCCAGAGGAGCTTGTTGTACTAGCTTCCCTGATACAGACTCGGCTGATATCATCGGAGGGGCTTGGGGTCTTGTAGGTGAAGGTGGCTGAGGTACTTTCCAGGGGAGCCTTGGCCCTTATTTTGAGTGTTACTTCTTGGCTCCAGTTTAGAACCCTCAGCCTATTGGCACAGCTCCTTCACCCTGCTGGCATAGACTTTCTAGTTTCCACTGCTGACCTTTGAGTCTTCCCAGTGCAGATCCATGAAACAGACGTGCACAAGTCATTGTGGTAGGCTCTAGGCCTCCAGCTGGACTCATGTGGGGCATTGCCACAGGCTCTAGATCTTCAGCTGGACACATGCAAGACATTGCTGTGGGATCCAGGCCCTCGGCTGGATTCTCTAGGTCTTTAGTGTGTGGACAAATTCCCTGCACTTCTTGTATTTGACTCTGGGTGGCCATCATAAAAATAGTGTAAAGATTGTGCCCTGTATGTAATTGTTTTCCTTGCCATTCCCAGCTACAACAATTGAATTTAAAAAGATACATAGTACAGTAAAGGCCACAACTGCCACAGCAATTTTTTGAAGAACCTCACAAGGGAGTTTTTTTAGTGCTGCTATCAGGCATTAGGAACCTAGAAGGCTCTAGGCAGCATTCTAGCTCATAAGCTTTTTGCTTTGTTATTTCTTCAATATCTCTAAGAGATATGTCGGCAGTGTGCTTTTATCATGCTCAGGTGTTTATTAAACGCTGCATATTTTCATATGCACAGACCCACACCCACTATCAACATCCTTCAAACAGTTACTGAAGTGATAAATACTGGGCATCATTCCAGAAAATAGTTAGTTGATTTTATGCAAAAGGCCAGTGTGTACTCATCCACTACATTGCACATTACTCCATTTATTTAATTCAACTGATGGTTTAGGTTGGAAGCCTTTTCATCTTCCTTCTGGGGGTGGGGGAGGAATCCTCCTACTTTCCTGACCTCGAAGCAAGGACCTGTGGATCTAGAATTCTGTACTACTTTTCTGACTCAATGTAGATGAACTCAGTGTCAATTCAAAATTTGGGGCTGTGGAGACTAGAAACCCATTTATGCTACCTCAAGTGATGGGATTCTATTTAGGGAAGACATTGACATTAAAGGAGATGGAATCTCAGAGAAAGATGTATTCAGGCCAGGATGTGCAGGAAAGAGTGCTGAATGCTGTCTGTAAGGCTGGGTGGCTGCAGGGACAGACCGCCTGTTGCCATTCTACTGTTTTCTATGGTTGCTGGCACAGTGACACCATGAGCCACCTACCTCCTCTTTGAGGACATCAATAAGGGAGTGTTGCTAAGATTAAATGAGTCAATAGATACAGTGTCCTTAAAACACAGCCTGGCATTTTGTAAGTATAATATACTGCTGCTTACTACTGTTGCTGTCATTGCTTCAAAGTTTTCATCTACTGTCTCCTGGGTTTACTTAAACTTGCACTTACTTGAGGTTTTCAAATGTTTTCCTCTTCCCTATCATTTTATCTTCTACTCATCCTAAAAATGCATCCCTGTCTCTCATTTTTAAACCCCACCTCCCAAGAGACAGTTTCACTGAGGTGCCCTTTTTCTCAGGCCAACTCATAGTTGGAGGGTCACCTTGATGTTAAGCACTGGAGGTGGCCTGTACTGTAGAATGCCAAAAAGTCAGAGCCCCAGGGCACAGTGGTTGGCACTCTGCTACTGGGACAACCTGAGGCCACTTCTACATAGTATGGTCTGGATAGTTTCTTGGGGGAAGAAGGGCAGTGCCCCACTTGGTACAACCTTACTTAGCTTGTGTTAATCATTTTGCTTCCTGGCATCTTAGTGGTCCCCATCTATGCAAACCATAGCACTGGTTCAAAGTCATCATACCTACATACCTTGTAGTTTCATGATGACTCTCAAGTTGATTGGATTATGATTCCCATATGTGCAGGAAGACTCCAAAGCCAAAACAGCCTGTACTGGGAAGGAATCCAAGGTTGTCCAGTCAACTGGATGTCATCCCTGGTGACAGGAGGACCTTGTTCTCTGGACATCCTGTTTTATTTTTTCCCTGGGGTGTTTCTGTACAGACAGCAGTCATGCCTCAGTCAACTTGAGGATAATCATGAGTTAATCATGCATGAGTAAGATCAAAATGATTCTCAGTAAATTTCCCACCTACCAAGATAATTTTCTCATGTGCAACAGCCTAAAAAAGGATCTAACACTTGTTTTTTAATATTTACATATGTTGGAAACATCCTGATAGTTAATGTGTTTTGGAAATTATTATGGATCTTGGGGTCAGAGGACTTGAGGTTGACACTGTTATTCAAAGGATTGTGCCCTGTCTATCTGTCATCTTGTTTATTTGTTTATTTATTGCAGAACTTGGAATTGATCCCAGGATTTTGGCACTGAGATATATCCTCAGCTTTATTTATTTTATTTATCTGCCTATTTATTTATTTTTATTTTAAGATGGGATCTCACTAAGTTAATCAATTTAGGTTCAAATTTGTGATTCTCCTGCTTAAGCCTCCCAGAGTGCTGGGATGATTGGCGTATACCTTCACGCACTGTTGACATTTTGCACTTTTTGATCTCTTTGAAACTCAAATTTAGTTTCAAAATTTTTAATACTTGTGATATAACATAGTTTTTCAAAAGGGAGACCAGAAATCCAGTAGATTAGAGAATGAAATTGAATTGCAGACAAGGAATGTCTTATTGCTATATACCGCTAATTTTTAAAAATTATTTCTGAGATCATGATATAGTCTATGAAACTGAAAGAAAGAATAGAAATATAGTCTAGGCATTGTTCAAATGAATAATATACAACAGAAAGTTTGTGTTTGACTTTGACCTACTTAATGTATACCAGTGATGGCTAAGCTTTTAGAGATGAGTACCCAAACTGCAACCCAGAGCCCACTTATTTATCACAAAGTGCCAGCACTGCCATTAAACCTGAATACTGAGGTTTTAGTTTAGAAGAAAAACTAATACACTTTGTTGTCTTAAAAGAAAAAACAAATAGCACACATGCCACCACAAGGTAGGCTCCGACTTTGTTTTCTGTAGGCCAAATGACCATTTGGGTACTGGAAGACATCCATAGTTTCATTCCTGCCTTCTCTAATTGGATCACTGAGAAAACTGAGTATATGTAGAATCCAAGGATGAATAGGATTCCTGGTCCAACCAAAGTGTCTCACAGAGCAGCATTTTATTTGCACGAGGGTTTGACTCTTGATGTAGGAACCTTTCAATTGTATTATTACCATGAACTTTTAAAATTGCTTCTAAATAGTAATATAATTTGGGAGCATTTTCTCTATGGAGCAAAGGGATTACTTAATAGGGTTTGCTCATTGGAAGCCAAGTTTAGGGAGAATGTTAGCATTCATAGGCTTTCTCCAGGGCAGACACAGAGCTAGAAAAGAGGAGGGAGTGACATTGTGGCACTGGGTACTCTCAGCTCTCAGGCCAGGTCAGGGACTCCTTTACTCTCCAGGGAACAGCCCAGTGCTTATGCAGCCATAAACATGCTGTGTGAGTCCAGGTAGATATGAGGTGTTTCTGTTTCACCTGAGCACATCCTCAGAGCAGAAATACACATGGTCAAATAGCTGGAAATCTCAGTCTCCTCTCTCCATTTGCCTCTTGCTTAGCATTTCTTGCTCTCATGTCTTTGGTAAAAATCTCTGTCTCCTCTATCTTCAACCTGCTCAGAAATTATCACAGAAAATAGAAGAAAATCAGTTAATTGTGGATACATGATTAATGTATATCAGGTTGCCAGGAATTACATATATAAAAAACTTATTTAATCCCCAGAGCAATTCTACAAAGACTCACTAACAGATTTCTTTTACAGGTGTAATACAAGTTTTGGAGACATTGAATCAGAAGCCATGCTTGCGCAGCCAGTAACTTGCCAGATTGAAAGCCACCAAGAGACCCCTGTCTTTATAGTCTGAGTGCCTGTGACCTTGGCTATGAGGGCAAGAAGGAGCTGGTGTTGGTTGGCTTTCTGTCACTATAACAAGTACTGTGTTTCCTGCAAAATAAGACCTACCCTGAAAATGAGCCCTGGCTGGTCATCACCATGGTGATGACCAGTGTTGTACACAAGATTATCCCTCACCATTCTCTCACTTGGTGGCTGCTCTGTAATGCTAGGCCAGGCAAGGATAGGCTGATGGGGACTGGCATTGTTTGGCCTCTAGTTCTGAAGGCTGGTAGTTTTCCAGTTAGGTCTTATTTTGGGGGAAACACAGTACCTGAGATAATCAATTTACCAAAGGAGTTTCCAGTCCCTAATTGATTGGCCCCGGGGCCTTCAGTCTATGTGATATTCCTGTCAGGAACATGTGGCAAAACTATTTTGTTCAACTCATGAGCAGGAAGCAAGAAAGAGGAAGAAGAAGGAGACAGAGTTCCCCAAAGACCTAAAGGCCTCTCCCACATTGGATCCCACCTTTTTAAGGGCCCATCACCTCACAACAGCACCACTGTGGGGAGCATAACTTTAAGGAATGGACCTCTGAGGGACACAAGATGCAAACTCTAGCTAATCCCTGGACAGAGGGATGCGGGATGTGTATATGTGTGTGGGGCTAAAGTTCTCTGCAGTCTCAGGCCCATGCTTGCAAATCTGGATCTGCCTTTCTCTCCTTGGGAGCTTACCTGCAATTATGGTGACTGCTGGAAGTGAGCAGCTTATATACTTTGTCCTGGAGCTAGATTTTCTTTTAACATGAATTACTATGGGAGATACTGGCATAACGTTTCACATAAATCTTCTAAAAATTAAAAACCAATCTTTATTTGTTAAACAACTAAGAACCAACATTACCCGGTATTGCAAATTTCAGCAGGTAGTGGTCAACTTTGCAACATTATCATTCAAAACTCATTTTTTGGGTTAGTTCTTTAAAATTCAGACCATATTTTAGGAATAGTGTTGCAAATGGCAGTTAGGTTTTCAGGCTACCTCATAAAGACCCACTTAATGCATAATGTAGCCAAAATATTTTTTATAGTAAAAATAGTAAAGAATGATGCCATTGTAACACTAGAAATTAAGAAATAATGGTGGGGTAATTAACTTTTATGTATTTTGTGTAACCTATAGCTGGGAAAATCTAGTATAATATAAGGGCATAGAGCTCACTCAGGTCAGAACATCTGGTTCAAATATTAGCTCTATGACCGGCTGTGTGACTCAGGGGCAGGTTATGACTCACTAAGCCTCAGTTTACTCAAATATAAAATAGAGTTCATAGAGTTTATGTGAGGGTGGAGTGAGATAACATGTAAAACATGGATACTGTAGAGTTTGACACCTATAAAACATCTTGAGTGTGTAATGTCCTTGACGTAATTGACAGCCGTTATTGGCCCTGTCTTCGTATATGGCTACTACAGCAAGGACTTTGCCTGAATTTAAACCTAAAGGCCCAGTGAGATATAAGTCCCACTTCCACAAAGACAGTATTTGAGATGCTCAGAGATTATGCTGTTGGCTCTAAGTCACATGAAAATATGTCAATTTCTCTGGGTCACAAGGTACCCAGATATTTGGTTAGCCATTCATGCTGTGTCTGTGAAAGTCCTCCTGTAAATGAGTTTATCATTTCCATCAGTAGACTGAGGAAAGCAGATTATACTCCCCATTGGAGAGGCTGAATAGAATCAAAAGGCTGAGGGTTTGTGGTTAGCTCTTGCTGCCTAAGAGTCTCCCACTTTTTAACTTGAACCATCAGCTCTCCAGATTTTCTTCTCCCAAATGCAGATCATGAGATTTCACAACCTCCATGATTCATAAACAAGTTCCTAACAACAAATCTAACAAATCTGTTTATTTAGGTGAGAGAGAGAGAGAGAGAGAGAGAGAGAGAGAGAGAGAGAGAGAGATTGCTTCTGTTTCTTTGGAAAAATGCTGATACTCATGTCTATAGATTGAACACTAACGATTCTCTGAGGTCAGTCCATGACCTTTGATTCTCTTTGGAGCACAGTTTAGACTTCTCAGTCCTTTCTATGTGCAAGATATCCTTGCCCACAGTAGGGAGGGAGACAAAGAAGTAGGAGGAGAAAAAATAGGAAAGAGTATTCCAAGCTGAGCCAAGGCCAAGGTGGATCACCAGCTCTTATCAACTATTACTTAATTTCACTTTGGAATTCTGCCCAGGTTTAAGCTGGTGACTTTTTTTTAACTTACTCCAAAACTCAGTGGTAGAAGCCAAAAGTCCTGCTATATCCACATGACCTTAGGGTCTCTAGCGTCATGTTTGGCACACAGTAGGTGCATGATAAGCCCTGTTAACTCTAAAGCACGTGTCACGGCACTTTGCCCAATTTCTTCTGCAACTTCCAATGACATCAGCTTCCTTGGAAACACAGATGAAGCATCTGAATTCTGGAGGTTCCCTAGGTGGCAAAACTGAAGTTCATCATGACCACTGAACTTCCCGGGGTTAGTAAGCAGAAAAACAGAATTTTGAAAATTTCAAAAGCCAGGGAAGAAATTCAAACATGCAGTACTTCACTCTAAACTTGAACCCAGAGCTCTAGATTTTTCCAGGCCAACAGGACTTTCTTTCCTGCTTTACTGACTTGGCTCCCAGCTTTTCCATTTCAGGAATTAGTCTTCACCAGATGGTGTTTAATTATCTTCAATGCATGATTATGTTTATTTATTGAAATGTCCCTGAAGGTTGAACTCGTAATTTTGGTTTTATTCATCTCTCTTCTGACTCAGAGTGAATTCTCCAGAACATTTTATTTATAACATAAATTTAACAGACCCTCAAAACACTGAAATATGACATGGATTAAGAAAGTACAGATTAATAAATAAATCCAACCTAAAAATTAACCATATGGAGATTAAGAGAAGGGAAATGATCCTAGAAAATACGGGAAACACAAACTTTAAAAACAGACAATGTTTTCTTAAGGAGAACTAGTCAAAGCAAAGCATGCCCAAGACCACTACTATTTGATTGATCTTCTCATTATTCTTCACCTTCATTTGTTGGGTTGGTTTGGCTTTTTTTCATTTCCCACTTTATAATGAGTAAAAGAGATTTTTATGGCTTATTAATTTCAAGGTTCAAAAGGTAAAGCACCAGTTTGCCTGTTGCTAGGCCTCAGTACCTGGCATGCATAACTTAAAGGAGATGTTCATTTGGCTCATGATTTCAGCGGCTTCAGTCCATGGCGTTCTGGCTCTGAGGCAAAGAAATCATGGTGAAAGTGTGTGGCACAGGGAAGATGCTCAGTTCATGGCAATCTAGAAGCCGAGCAGGGGAACAGCCCAGAAAGGATGAAGTGAAGGACCACTCTATCCTATGCTGCAGTGATCCACTCAGAAACAGATCGAAGTTTACTCTACCAGTTCCCCATGTGGGTCATGGAGCCAGTTAATTTAATCCTACACCCTAACTGGCACACTATCTTTGTCCCTAACTCTTCTGGACCTGGTCCTGCAGATGGTGAGGTGCTGTTGGGTGCAGGGAGTGCAGGCTGCAGCATCATCACTAACATCCCTGCATTTCTTGCTTATGAAAATCCTGAAAAATCCAGGGTGCTGAAAATGTCCAACACAGGCCTTCTCCCCTGGAATGCATTAGTTACCGAGGCTTCCAGACTGGTTGAGATCAATCTTGAAAAGGTGACAACCTTATCTACTCAGACCCCAGCTGCTCTGTCCTTCCTTCTCTTCCACATGTTTTTTTCTGCCTACAGAACTTCTGACACTGAAACAGATATTTGTACATAGAAATGATACACAGAATGTTGAGAGAGGGGAATCTCTCCTCTTATCTACCTCCATGTGGCTGCTGACAGCAGAGATATATAACTCCTGGGGTACATCCAACACATGAAAGGTTAGAACATCCATATATCTCCCACCACTTTCTTTCAAGAAGAGTTTCCTAATTTTTGCAATCACTTGGCAGGTCTATATTTCACTGCTTCATCCACTTTCTCCCCCTCACCAACCACTGATATGAATGTGGGTAGCAAAGATCACTCGTAAGACATTTGCTTGCTCTTTGCAGTTGCTACCAACTGTTTTGCCACAAAAACTACCAATAAAAATAGTCTCCACAATGAACAGCCTAAATAGAGGTCTTGTAGAACCCAATAAGCTGGTGTTTTGAAATAGAATTTTCATCTGTGTGCAGCCGTGGGTGAAATATGTACATTTTCACTAATCTATGCGCTCAATTACTAAGCTTTACTGTATTTTAAAATTCATGTCCAACTCATAGTTTCAGAGATATGTGGCAGTCTTCCAAATTTTTCCTTTTTGGCTTAAATTTTCTACTTCCATGGATTAAGACACAGCAGACTGAAAGTCGAATTCTACTGGGAAAAAATGCATATTTTGGCATAGTTTGGCATCAGCCAACTTTCAAATATAATGCTATAGTGTTTAGCACTTGCCCATCGAAATGTGAAATTGCCAAAAAATGTTTAGGATGATTCTTTACCCCTGTTAATGAATGACTCCCAGGAGAAGGACAAAATATAAAACTCAACATATGCCAACAGCTGGTGTGGATGCGAAGCCTCGTTCAGCCTTGATTAAAGCCATCAAATTTTGTTCCCTCGCTCTACCATACATTTCCAGAAAAGTGATGCCTGAGGTATGACTAATAGTAAAGATAATAAATTTAAAATAAAATTAGGCAACTAGATAAATACTGTCTGTTAAAGAAGTAGACTTGAATGGTTATATACATATCTCGGTGGCCACGCGAATTCCTCAGCTTCTTTAGAATTTCTCTTCTGAGATAGTCCAGCCATATGGAATCATTATGCTTGCTCTTTTATGATAATCAAGCCAACTTCCAAGGACAAAGATCTAATTGACTGTATTCTTAAGATTGGACCTAGTTAGGGATTATAAACAGGTCTATCAAAACCAACCAAACGTGTAGTGACTAACTCCTTCAGTCATGGCCTGTAGATGTATGTTAACCTACGCTGTAGAAGTTTTATGATCAATTCATACACTTGAAATATCCAACTCTGAAGAAGCTGTAAGCAGGGACTTCTGTGGTTCTTATTTTCTAGGAAAATAAGATCCTTATAAAAATCTTCATGTCTTTAATCTGGTCTAAGGACAAGTTATCTGAGTCTTATGTGTACACAAGTTCCTGCCAAGTGAGACAAAAAGACAAGACTGCAATTAAAAACAAAAGTATTGCTTCACTAAAAGGTTAAAAGTTCTTAATAAAAATAAGGAAACATAATTTTAGTGTGAATCTACTGTTTATCTCCCAGTTTGGAATTACCCAGGAAACCACACATCAGAATCACTTATCTGATACAGACCAGAGCAGGCCTTCAACACTTACAACAACAATATTACAGGCATGGTGATATGTGTCTGTAATTCCAATACTCTTGGGAGGCTGAAGCAGAAGGATTGCAAATTGGAGGCCACCTTGGGCAGCTTAGTGATACAGAAAGACCCTGTCTCAAAAAAAAAAAAAAAATGCTGGGGATATAGCTCACTGAAAAGGCCCTGAGTTCAATACCTAGTACCACAAAAATAAATATTCATAGAATCTTCTTGCAAACTTTTTTATAATATTTCTCTAAAGAACATCAATTATCCCAAGTTTTTATTTTACAGATACACTGTAGGGCAGTAGTGAATAACACTGGCTTTAAAATGTGATTGGAGTGGGTTTGAATCCCAGCCCCACCAACACTATCCACAGGACCTCAGGCGGGCCACTTACCCACACTAAACTTCAGTCTCCCATTCTGTACTAGAAAGAGTGCTGATTCAATACACGTTCCCTTATCACAAGTGAATTTCTGGGTAACACGACACGGGTCTTGGGGAAACACATCTGCATCTCCTTTGGTAGTAAGTTTGCCATTAAAGAAAGGTTCTGATTTGTTCACATAATTGCATACCAGTGTTTTTTATTTAAAAAATTAGCCGGGCTGAAACAGAATATTGACCTTTCAAAGCACTGTCCTGTGATCCTTTGCTTGTTGCTGATCATCCTGTGGCTTTGCTTAGGATCTGCAGTTGTGTTATGAAGCAATGGCAGCTCCTATTGGAGTCACTTCATCTCTAAATCTCTTGGAAACTCTTCTCTTTCTTTTACAAACTCTAATGTTCCTCTGATTTCTTCTGAAAACCATTTATTTAACACTTCTTTGACCTCTTTCTTACTATCAAGTACACTCCCCAGATAGTGGGCTATCTCTCATGCTTTGGAAATGTTCTGGACGGATCAAAAAAGGGAGAGAGTATATTCTTCATTTCTCTTATCATTTTTTTCCTAGAAACTTCTTCTTTGATGTCTCTCCCTTCAATTTTACAGTCCTATAAACTAGAGCAAGAACAGTTTTTGTAGACAGAAATGTTCATTTTCTCTTCTTGTGCTTCCTGCTTGAACAATCTCAGTGGTTCTTCGTGTCTTTGAAGAACAGGGTTACAGGTCTGCACCTGGCTGACAAAACTCTGAAAAATACATGGTGTGATTGAAAAAAACAGCATGTGTTTAAATGTTTTAAAATGTGTAATGTTGCCATGAACTTCCCCCAGTCCTCCTCCTCACTTGGAGGACACTTGTCCCCTCATTCTTGCCACTTTCTGAAGCAGCTCTGGAAGTTTCTATTTAGTTATGCTGTTGTGACTGCCTCTGTGTCCTGAATCCACTCAAAGCATTTAACTCTCAGGGCCATTTTGACTTTGGGAAAGTGCTGGAAACCACAGAGTACCACCGCTGGTGAATCGGGTGGGTAAGAACTCACCGTCGTGTGTTCACGCTCCTGGCTCTCCGTTAGATGACGCTCAGCAGTGCCGTTCACTGTGCTTTTGATCCCGTCTTGTAAATGCACTCAGGACTGGGACTTATAGAACTGCTTGAGAAAATGGCAAGAATGATTGGATATGTGTGTTTGAAGTGGGGGGGATTGTGAGGGAGATTCATGGTGACTTATCTTTACTGTAATAAATATTTTTATGTAAACTTTCAGTATATTTCCTGGACGCCTCTTATAGATCATGATCATTTCTTGGTTCTCTTGCTCCCTAGGTCTTCAAGCCCTACCAAACTCCTCACATAACCATACCCGCTCCGGCCTAAGGGTTTTTATTCGTGCTGCTGCCCCAGCTTCCTGAGCAAGCCTTCTCCTTGCCATGTGGCTGACCACAGCCCTGCCTTCAAGAGCCAGCACAGGTCTATTCGCCCAAAACATCTTCTCAGTCTGCCTCTTATCCCTGCAGGCCGGTCAGGTGGCCTCTGTACATAATCTGAAGGCTTCATAACAGGGGTGAAAGGAGATAGGACACCTGAGAACACATGTCACATAGTGAATCTTTGATAAGTATTAGCTGAGGGACTACTCTGAGCATCCTCTATTCTCATTTCTAAATTGTCTTCCGGGGTCTCTCCAAAAACACTGCTTCATCTTTTCGAGCCCAGTACCTTTCCATCTCTTGTTGAAACACACCGAGTATCTTGTCAGGTGTATGAATTACTACACAACTGAAATTTATTTTCTGAAACATTCTTATCAGCCCCTTATTCCAGGATAAATGTGGCCTTATCTATACCCTTGGAGAGATAAGGTTTTAGGGATCTTTTTAAAGGTCTCTGCCAGTCCTAACATTCTTTAATTGTAAGATTTATATTTGAAAAATCCCTTAACTCAGATGAAGTAAAATTTCGGGAACCCGATGATACAATTTAAAGTTATCTGAGGCCTTAGTTCCTTCTCCTCCCTTCAGCTTCATGCCCTTCGGTCTTTCTTACTCCTCGCTGACTCCTCCAGGCTGGGAGGCAGGAGGAGACAAGATGCCAACAAGGCCTTGGTAAGATGCAGCCCGAGAGAGGCTGAAACTATTGGTTGAGGAAGATTTCTCGGATTCGTTACAGCTCCACTCTTTAGATTTATCATATACAGTTTAGCTGGAAAAATCACAATACTGCTTGTAATTTTTTTTTAAAGAAACAACAAATGCTTCATCCAAATAATTCCTCGGCTCCCTGTCCTGGTACTTAACTGTAGCTTCTCCTTCCCAACCTTCAACCCTCTCTCCTAACCCAGCTGTCTTGAGGATTTCTCTAACTTCTCTCTGCACATTGTCACACTCACATTCCTCTTCTTAGTGAGGTATGGAAGGAAGGACACAGGACTTGTAGGCTTGGAATATTTAGCCGTTTCAGCCTAGCACCTCCTATTCCCCAAGGAATCCTGACTGAAATTGCCGGCGAATGCTGTAAAGAGATCTCCTGGTTGTAATGTCTGAAACTGACCTGGAGATTTTATGTAGAACTCTGCAATGTCAGCAGCTGCTTAGCTGCACATTATTCTGCACACAGCCATTTTTATAGCTTTGACTTCCAGCCAACTTCTGTTTCCAGCTCCAGTGCCAAGAACCAATGACTGCTGAGGTTCAAGACAGCTCATTCTGTCCTAGAACTTTCTTTTCTGTTCAGCTGACAGAGTGGAGCACTAAGGTCCTTAATTATCCCAGAAAGCATCGTGATGCTTCTTTCAGAGTTAACAATGGGTCCTGGCAGCGAGTCTGAGTGCTGTGGTGCCCAGGACTTTGCTGTTCTGGCTCACCATTTGTCACAGGTGCCTTCACATGGAAGGAGTCTGTCCAGACAAACCAGGAAGTCTAGTTCTGGTTGCAACTTAATCACTAATGCTCCTTTTCTTCTTCTGCATGGCCAAGTGTGTTTGGCACCTTATGTCACTTCACTATGACAGTCTTGCTCCCAGTATGTGGATTATGAAAGGAGTGGTTGGGTCAATGGTCCACAATGGTGAGGCTAGGAATCTGCCACATTGTCACTGCCACATCCTTGATTAAGGTATTGATCCTGCTTTGGCTTGAGGATGGCAATGAGCTCTTTCTGAACTGTGCTTTAGGTGCGTGCATGACTCCATAAAGGTCCTATTAGTTTACGGCCCTGATACTTGCTAAAAATCCTTTTGTTTTCCAGTACTAGGAATTGAACCCAAGGCCCTCTCGCTGGACTGTATCCCCGGCCCTTTCTACTTTTGATAATTTGGAGACAGGCCATACTAAGTTACTAACTTGCTAAGTTGCCAGCCTGCGGTCAAACTTATGACCCTCCTGTCTTGGCCTCCCAAAGTTCTGGGGTTCTAGGTATCTGCCACCAAACTCAGAGTAGTTTAGCAATAAGCTTATTTCCATTTCACAGATGGAGAAAACAAAGCACACATAATGTTTCTACAGTTGTACAGCTGGTAGGAAGCAGGGCTTAAACTTGAATCAGAGTGACAGGCTTTTAGAGTCTAGGTTTGCATTAGTATTTAATATCATTCTTCAGGTATATTGCAACATGACTTTCCCCTACTTTTTGGTCACTTCTCCAAGTTATGACTTTTCTATTCAAATTTAATGTAATGACTCTTCTTGTGGTGACATCCAATTTACTTTGGGGTATGACTGTCATTAATTCAACAGTTGTTTGCAAGTATCTTACCTTAGCCTGGTGCTAAATTAATAAGGCTCTCACAGCCATATAATCTTAATGGGGGCTCAAGACATAAGCACATTGTTACAAGTGAGGTATGTATTAGACACCGTGGTAGGGCAGGAAGAGGCTTCTTGTCTACACAATCAGTGGGAAAGAGAAGGATGAAGTGGAAGCTATTCAGTCCAGAGACAGTGATAAGGAAGAGTGCTCTACATGGAGGAATTTTGCCTTCTCAAAGCCTAGAGGACCACTAAAGACAGGTAGCCAAGATTCTGCTGTTCTCCAGAAATCACACATTGGCATCCAAGGACTGTGCATGTGTCCAGGGCCTGGAGGAGGTGGTACAGAAACACCGAGACACCCCCCTCCAGCCTCCTCCACAGCCCACTGCAGTGGAGGGGTGAGGAAGTGGGGACCTGGTTCTGAGTCTCAGGAAGACACCAGAGAGATGAGTGGGGTGGGAAGAAAAAACAGACTGATTCCAAAGCACTGTGGACCTGCACGGGATCCTTGACAGAATGGAAGTCAGGATGGAATCTCATGTGGAAATTAAATAAATCCACCCAGACCTTCATGTAGAGAAAGAAGCCAAATCTTCTAATGAATCATGATCTTGTGTTTATTTCAACAGTTTTTTTCAAATAGTATTAGTCATTACAAATAATTTCCAGGGGATGGGAGGATTCTGATACATTTCATTTCTGGGGACTTGGTGGTGATACTTGAGTCTGTGTTCTGTCATGATTAAAATTTTCTTCGTTGAGTGTTCACTGTCTGTGAATCTCCTTACTCCTAGTAAAATGCTGAAGTGAGATTTACTGATGATCTCTGCAGATTTCTGTGTCAGGACCCCCTTCTCTAGGGCCGAGAACAAAGCTAGATAAATAAAGGCAGTCAAGCGCATCTCTGTGAGTCAGACAAGGAAGGGGAACCATTTATTCCAGTATCCCTGAAATATTTGATTATTTTTAGCATCCTAGGGATAACCCAGGTGCTAGAAAAGTACTTACCTTGCTGGAGGCCACTGGAGGATCGTTCCTTCTTGAGGGGAAAGTATAAGAAATGGGGAAGAGACTAAAAAGGGAGCCAAAAGTGGGTTAAGGACAAAGCACACCTGCTTCCCAGGTGTAAGCAATGAGCAAAGGGGCAAAGATCACAAGCGCTGAGAAGGCCGTGCTGACATGAGGAAGATAATAAATGTTCTGAGATTTCAACACCATGGCAGAGCTGTCACACGTTACCACCAGGGCTTTGTGCTTTCTCTGATTCATAGTTCTTCTCTGCTATGGCATCATTTGGTTCTTGAGCCTATAGAATTACTGACTGCTTCCTCTCTGGCCAGATTCTTTTCAGCTACACACAAAACTCCTCTCTTCTAATGAAAACCAGGTTTCCTGTGGCAGTTTGGTTTACATTCAGGTGCCATGTTGCCGTCTGGAAGGAGCAAGTGTTGAGTTTGAGTCATATTTTCCACACCAATGCTAAGCCTGACTGCTTCTTATGTCTGGCATTTAAGGGGAGACTAGGAAATAAAAAACTGCAGCAAGGTCAGAAAATTTATTTCTTACCCAAAGGGTTAATTGGCTTCTGGAGGGAACAAAGACATGGAGCTACTGTGGCTGCCTCTTGAGCACAAGAGAGCAAGTGAGGAGGCTTCTAAGTCGCCATCCGTGGCTAGGGAAGGGGTGGCCCCAGTCAGAGGGAGTGGGTCCATCACTCCTTGGAGCGTTATATGAGGGAGTTTGACAGAGCTGTATGATTTCTGTGTCTTTGATCACTGTAACTTTAACTAGATTCAAAGATACTCGTGGAAGACATTTGGAAGAATGGGAAATTGGGAAAGAAACCATTACTGGGAATAGCTTTCGTTCAGGGATTAGTGTTTGGGGGAATAGTCCAAAAATCAACAAATTGCAATGACCCATGCCAATGTGAACATTGTGGTGGTACCAAGACACTTTTTCTCACCTAAAACTTGAAAACTTTAAAGTGGTTATTGAGACTTAATTAGAATTGTTGTCTTTCCTATGGCTAGAGATTTAGCTTGGCATAGCATATGAGTTTAGCATGTACAAGGCTCTGGGTTCAATTCCCACCACAATCAATCGATAAACTCCTTCCTCTCCAAACTCAAGAATGAAGTAAAGAATGCTTGAGTGACTGGAATGCACATATAAATATATGCACATAGCATGCACTATACCCACATACACATGCAACACATATACACATACAACATATGTACACACATGCAAAGCATCCACTTACACATGCATGTACATACACATCCAAGACACACACGTATAAGCTAACATCTGAATACTCACATACACAAATATACCATCCAGTGCAGGCACATGTACACATCCATGAGCCCTCACCTACACACACACAAAAGCACACATATGTGCACACACATATATACAGGATAGTCTAGTAGTACATCAAACTTACTTTCTTAGGAAGAAGGCAAAATTAGCTTTAAGTGAGGAAAATACTTCAAGATAATTAAAACAAGTAAGGAGCCTTGGGCACAGGTTAGACAGGAAAGAGATGGGCAGGATTTGTCCCTTGCAGTTTGAAGGGGGAGCTTGGAGGAGAGGAATAGCCTCGTATTGGGGAGGACAGGTCAGTAAGGAGATCCCCATTTGACCAGGAGTCTATGGGTTTCTGTATGGGGGCTGCTTAGGCGGCGCTTGAATTATTTCTTCCCACCCAATTCTTTCACACTGAACCGGGGAAGGGATGAAGCATGGCAAGCATGAACCAATCAGATCTAGAAGCTGAAAGAGTAGGCAGATAGGGGCTGTAGTGTGGGATGTGGAGGTGATAGAGCCAGCACCCGCCTCCCCCCTTGAGTGTACTTGGGATGTACACTAGGGAGTACACTTGGGAGTGTACTAGCCTGACAGTGAGGACAGGGCTGGCGTATTCCTGCATCACTGCATTGCTTCCATCGGAGTTATGAAAATATTCCCAGCCACACACAGCCGTGTTGCTCTGCTCTTGACAGCTTTGCTCTGCTTGGCCATTAGAGGTGAACATCTTCAGATCTTCAGTGATTTCCCCTGGCCTGAAAGTCTGCACCTTTGTGTGGGTGCAAAGAGGATTCTGACCCCTAGAGAGTGATCACACCCTATGGTAAAGAGGAGGGGGGACCTGGGAAGCCCGGAACAAAGGGAGAGAACCAGCCCTACTTTTTTGATTAGAATTACTGGGTGGGGCATTCAGGTACCCACATACTCACCTTGGTCTTCTGATCGCCCTCACAGACTAAAAGGCAGATTCCTCCCTGGACTTGGAGTTTTGTGCCTTCGTAGTGCAAGAGCTGCGAGCTGTTGCACCCCGGGCCTTCAGCTCTCCCAAGGAAGGCTAGGAATGAGCAGGGAGAGGACAGGGAGCCTTCTAGTTCCAGGGTGGAGCACTGTGTCCACCTCTGCAGGCAGCTCTACTGCAGCTAGGCAGGGGGATATGAACCACCTCAAGGTGACTTGAAGACTTAGGATTTGGGAATATAAAACAACAAAAGATCACCCCAGTAGGAGTGACTCTCAACAGATCTACAGTACAGAGCATCTTGACAGTGAAGTTGGTTTCTTTCTTTTTCATTGTGGGGGGAGCTGGGGGGGTCCTGTCCCAGCAGGTCATAAGGTATTTTCAGCTTTCCCTAGTGGAGAACAGAGGCCAATGTACAGCATCCTGATGGGTGGGGAATATTTACTCTGTAGCTTGTCCATAAAAATGAACAAAAACTGAACCAGAACCAAAATAAATAAAGTGAAAACAAACCAAAGATCTTTTTATGTGTTTTTTACAATGGTTTTGACAAAATCATACACACATGTAACCACCATGACAAATGCATTCTGGAGCATTTCAATTGGTCCTGAAAGCTCCCTCATGCCCCTTGCTAATCAGCCCCCTCCTAACTCCCAACCGGACAGCCACTGTCCATCTCTGCCTCTATGGATTGTCTTTGTCCTTCTGGAGTTCCACATAAAGGGAATCATGCAGTGTGTGCTCTCCTTTGGTCACTAAGCCTGTTTTTGAGATTCTCCATATCGCACATTAGGTGGTTTGCTCCTTTTTCACAGCTAGCTAGTGCTGAAGCATCTTAACTTACAGTGGAGTTATGTCTTGATAGACCCATTGCAAACTGAAAACACAAGTCAAAGATGCAGTTCATACACTTCACCTACTGAACATCATGGCTTAGTCCAGCCTGTCTTTAGCACGCTGTGAACACTTGACATTGGTTTATAATTGGGCTAAGTTATCTTACACAAAGCCTGTTTTATACTCAAGTGGTGAATATCCCATGTAGCTTACTGAGTGCTGCTCCTGAAAGTGAAACACAGAATAATTTTTGAGGGTGCAGAAAGCATAATTTCCAACACACGCTGGCCACACGGTGCACTGTAGAGAAGACCTGCTCACCTGCATTACTGTGTGGCTAACTGGAAGCTGCAGTTTGCTGCTGCTGTTCAGCTGCCAGGTAAAATCTAAACTTCACTAGCTCAGGAAAAGACCAAACTTTGAAATCTGAAATGTAGTTTTGTTATCAGAATGGCAGGCTGTGTGCCACGATGATGAAGAATGAAACTGAAGGACAGAGGTAGGGTGAAAGCCAGTTCATTTGAAAACTATAAAGGCCAGGAAGTAAAAGATACAAAGGCAAGGAACTAGATAAATATAAAGGGGAGGAATTAAAGTTACTGCAAGTTGGGAGGGGACTCTGAGGAGTAGAACTCTTTGTCTAAGTGTTTTTAAGGGATTTAGAAGGGCATTTGGGTGTTGCATAAACAATAGAATCTCATATATATATATATATATATATATATACATACATATATAATCTATGCAGTGTTCACACAAGGTCCATGCTGAGTCCATGTGCCCTCAAGACAATGACCTGACTGATCGTGGCCTGGGAAGACCCCAGACAGCCAGAGGGATACCTTCTCTGGAAGATCTCTGGAGGGTCATGACTCTGTGGACTCCAGTTTAGGGCCACTGTCATTATGGCCAGATAGAATCTTAACTCTTGTCGTACTGATTCCTGTTACATTTTCAGCTGAATGCAGATCACTTTTGCACCACTGTAAGGTCTAGATATCATATCAGAAGCATCATAAGTTGAAAGCAGTCTATGGTTCATTATACAGATGTGTTATGATTTATCTGTTTACATGATGACAGGCGCTAGTTTGCTCCCAGCATTTTATTATTATGAATAAAGTTGCCAGGAATATTCATGTACAAATCTTTGTAAAGACTAATATATTGATTTCTTTTTAGCAAATAAGTAGGCCTGGGGTTACTGTTTGTATGGACAATTTATGTTAACAAGAAACTTTCAAGTTGTTTTTTGATTTATTGTACTATTTTACATTTTGGCTGACAATGTATGAGAGTTCTAGTTGCTCCACATCTTCTCCAAGACTTGATAATGTTAGCCTTTTTCATTTTTTAAACATTTAGTGCATATGTACTATTATCTTATTGTGACTATTGATGTTAGGCATCTTGTTAGCTGATGCTTGGCCACTTGAATATCATATAGTTTGAGTGTCTCCTTTTGATTTAAATATCTCCTTTGTGTTGTCCTCATTCAAATATTTTCCATAATTTTACTATATTATTTGTCTTATTGAGTTGTTAAAAATGCTTTGCAAGTAAATTTTGGCTTGCCTTTTCATTTCCTTAACATTCTCAAAAAGCAGCTTTTAATTTTAAGGCTGTCAAATTCATCAG
The DNA here is from genome assembly GCA_004027455.1 of Hydrochoerus hydrochaeris. Classification (NCBI taxonomy): domain Eukaryota; kingdom Metazoa; phylum Chordata; class Mammalia; order Rodentia; family Hydrochaeridae; genus Hydrochoerus; species Hydrochoerus hydrochaeris. The sequence continues at coordinate 21,484 of PVLA01005205.1, read as the reverse complement.
AGTTTAGAAGTTTATGAATTTGAGTCCCATCTAAGCGATATTCAACCATCCCAAGATGATGACTTTTTTCCTATATTTTTCTAGCAGTTTTATATATTAGCTCTTATTTTTAGGCTTATGATTTTCATAGGATTAAATTTTGTTTATAGCATGAATAAGGATTGAAAATTTTTAAAAATGTGGGTATCTAGTTGTTTCCATGTGATTTTTTTGAAGAAAGAACTATTATTTCTCCAATGAATTATTTTAGTGCCTTTTCTGAACATCGGTTAGCAAAATATATGTGCATTTATTTCTAGATTCCTTATTTTGTTCCACTGATCTATGTCTTAGTCTATTATAGTTATTATAGCAGAGCACCATACACTGAGTAGCTCATTAACAATAGAAATCTGTTTCTCACAGATTTAGAGGTTGGGAAGTCTAAGATCAAGGTCCCCGGAGATTTGGTGTCTAGGAAGCACCCATTTTCTGGTCCATGCTTTCTTGCTGTGTCTCCACATGGTGGAAGGGACAAAGATCTTGCTGGAACCTTTTTTATAAAGGCACTAATCTCATTCAGGAAGCCTCCTTCCTTATGAGCAAAGCACCTCCCCATTCCCTTGCAGATTCATTCACATTGTGATTAGGTCTGAAAACATGAATTCGTGGGGTGAGAGGGGACATAAACATTCAGGGCATAACAATCCAGAATTCTCAAATTCCTTTTTTTAAACTGATTTCATAATATGTCCTAAAATCACATAGAGTCAGTCCTTTAACTTCATACTCATTTTTCTAAGTCATTTTCATATTCTAAATCCATACAAACTTTTAAAATTAACTTGCTTCTTATAAATAACCTACTTTAATTTTGATTAGAATTGTGTTATTGATAAAGATGGGAAGAACTGATGTCTTACTAGTACTAAATCTCCTTATTAGATCTCCTTGACTTCTTTTGGTACTATTTTGTAGGTTTCAATATACATGTCCTGCACTTGTTTTAATAAATTTATACCTAAATATTTTCTGCTCTTTGATGTTGTAAATAGTATTTGTGTTTCAATTTCTATGTGTTTCTTGCTCAGTATATAGAAATAATTTGAACTGGTCAAGCTCCAATTTGATTTGGCTGGATTTGTGTAAGGTATATATTCTTTCTTTGCCTACAAAATGTAAATAGGGTCTATTATACTTAAAAATATTACACAGTTAATTGACTGTACAATTTACCTTAAGAATAATTTAATCAGATTCTTGTACACAGTGGAATCATTACTGATCTCAAAATAATTTTATTAAGGGACACTTAAAGAAATAAAGCAAGACACAAGAAGACAGTCAACCCTCCAGCACTGGTATTAGCACTGGAATAGATTCATTCCATTATTACCTTCCCTGTCTTCCATGCTTGTCCCTTGCTTTGCCCCAACCATATCTGGGTGTGTGCTGCAGTCAATGTCAGATTAAAGATTTCCTATGTACATAACAGGGGAAAAAGAAAAGTCATAGAACAAAAAAAAAAAGAGAAAGAAAGAAAGAAAGAAAGAAAGAAAGAAAGAAAGAAAGAAAGTTAAAGACTCAGTACCTGTGATTGAAGATAGGCTTTATATACATATTACCTCAGAATCAACAAAGAAAATCAGAGAAACCTAATTGCAAAAACTGATTCATAACTTTTCCTCGGAAATCTCTGAATTACATTTCTTCACCTGCTGGACTACATTGAGATTTTTTGCAAGTTGTACTTTAAACCATGATTAAAAACAACAAATATTAACAAATTTTGTTTTGCTTTGCTTTGACAAAGGCTGGTGTTTAAACTGCAGCGCTTAGAAACATGCTAACTAGGCAGCGATACCATCATGAACAATTACACGAATGCCTGCTGGCTTTGCATGGGACACCTTCGTCCATGCCAGGAGCTGTCACTGTGTGGATGTAGATGAATTATTTTCTGAGAGTAAGAAGTAGAGAAAAGCAAAGGACATCTCCCTCATTTCTTTAACCTTGGGGGAACGGGATAAATCTGGTTCTGGCATCTCTCTGAGGAAAAGAATATCTTGACACGTACATAGAGCTCTTGGAGAAAGCTTAGTATCCATTGGCAAGAAAGGGCGTGATGCCGAGTACATCTAAATAATAGGCGCGGCATTGAAATGCTTGCCCATGGCAGACTGGGAGCCAGGATATAAATCAAGCTGCCTGCTACGCGCAACAAGCCAGGCACAGGGTGCAACTCCAACTCATCTAATGCAACGGCTTTTATGAAGTTTGCGTAGATAGATTAAATGGGCATCGCTAAGAACTGTGAGCTAAGCGGACAGTGTCGCGTGTATAATGAACCCTGTATGCTTCTTCCATTGAGAGGCACACAGAAGGGCAACTGAGCAATTCAAGAAATCCACACACTTATCCCTAGAATCAGGAGTGACTGCTGTGAACTTTGAGCTCTATGCTAGCTACTAACACTTGTTCTCAATGTATTCTCAAACTACAAGGTATAAGATCTTCTTGAGGGGGGTAGTGACTATAAGGACTCTGCCTACCCTGGGGAGAAATTATGCATCCTGAGCCACTTTTTATTCCCCAGGGTGTTGTATTTGCCAGACTATCCCTAACATTAAGATGAGGATTCTTTTGATATCTCCCCCATACTTTTGCTTTTAAAAATTTAGGATAAAAGAGATAAGGCAAAAGGCATCTTATTTCTCTCCCCTTTATGTTATCTTGAGAATAATTCTCTATTCCTCTATCTAAGTGGTCCTGACTCAGAATCTGAGCAAGAGGATCCTTCTTCCTAAGAGCCTAGATGGCCGATATAAGTCGATCCCGGTGACAGGCATAAGCACATACAGAATCTTCGATGAGGCTGGCTGAGAACACAGTTTCAAAGCCTCCTGTGTACCTGTGTGGTTGGCTCTGCTCCATATATTTCTCTCAGTGATGTTATTCAAAGGTCAAATTCCTAGCTTCCCTGGTGTAAATAAATCCAGGATGTATAACCAGTCTGCAACAGAAGGCAGGGATATCACCGTATATAGAATATAAGAGAGGTTTCCCTTTGGTGAAAAACAAAAGTTAAATGTTTATACAAAATCCTGTAGGTCTGGATACCATTAACACTCACCAATTAATAAAACTGACACTGGAGCTCAATAAATTCTGGCTTTCAAAGAAACAATTTGACTTTATACATTGCTGCTGCTGAGCTAGTGTTCAAGATGAAAGAAACAGTAATTGAAATGAAACCCATCACTACTAAAGCCTTATGGTGACAGTCAAAAAGGGCCATGGTAACAAAGGCTGTGGAATCCTGCACCGCAGGCAGAACTCAGGGGCCTGTGGTCTGCACCCATTTAGGAGTGACTCTGAGGTTTAAAAAGGTGAAGGTGACTCTGAGGTTTAAAAAGGTGAAGGTGACTCTGAGGTTTAAAAAGGTGAAGGTGACTCTAAGGTTTAAAAAGGTGAAGGTGACTCTAAGGTTTAAAAAGGTGAAGGCGTATGTGAGTGGTGGGTTAAGCGTGTTTTGTGTCTTATCCTTCTTTTCTTCAGTTCCTTTATTTTTTAAAACAATTAGGGGGCCAAGGATATGGCTCAGTGACATAGCACCTCTCTGACAAGTGCAAGGTCCTGAGTTCAATTCCCAGTACCAAAATAAAGAAATCAAAATAAATAAATAAATTCTGCCTGATTTTAGAAGCTAAAGGAAAAAGAGAATTAGTAAATATAATATGCAAATCAGAAATACTATAGCCTAAATGATTCCTCTTTAGCTGGCCATACTGGGTTCTTCCTTTTGAAATTTGCACAGCTCCAACTGCTAATATTTGGTCCCCGAGGGTGCTGCGCTCAGAGCCTCTGTGACTGACATCTTTCAACCTCTTCCGGAAGGTAGCTAATCTTCCGTACCTAATTTTACCTGCTCCGCCTCTTGCCCCTCAATCCATTCTCCACAGAGTAGCTGGAATGATCTTTCCATAGCAAATCTAATTTTGTTATTCCCATTTCCAACCTTTCAGTCACTCCCCATTCTCTTAGAAACCTGTGAATAACTTTTTACTTGGCCTCATGGGTGTTTAGGCTGTGGGACCTTCCTTCGCCTGGCTGCAGAACATGGGGCTTCTTCCCTGTGCCGCTCTGTGCCCTCTCTGCTCTCTGGAACTAGCCTCCCACCCCATATATATATATTTTTTTTATTGGGATTTCTCATAGAGCTAAATCCCCAGCCCATTTTTAATTTTGAGACAGAATCTCAATGAGTCCAGGCTGGACCCCAGCTTGCGACACTTCCTGCCTCAGTCTCCCAGAGTGCTGGGGTTACAGGCCTGTACCACCAAGTCTGTGTCAGATCTCAGGTCAAATGTTGTGCAGCAGAGCAGCCACTCATGACTCTCACCATAGTTCATGCCTTATACCCCAAGTTTATGCTTCACCCACATCTCTTTTTTGCTGTGATCACAGTTGCATTTGTTCATTTTGGGGGTAATACTTTGGAACAGGCAGGTGACCTCCATGAGATGGAAGTGCTGTGGGAGAAGGAGCCTCCTCTACTTTTCTCTAATAGAATTTCCCTAATCTCTAACACAGGGCTTGTTATAGAAAGTGTAATCAGTACCTATGGATTGAATGGATGGATGGATTGAATGGATGAATAAAACAACGATCAAGGAGCCCAGCGTGGTGGCACATACCTGTAATCCCAGTACTCTAGGAGTTAGGGCAAGAGGACTGCAAATTAGGGCAACTTAACAATTTAGTGAGAACTTGTCTCAAAAATATTTTATTATTGTTATTTTTCAAGGTCTGAAGATGTAGCTCAGTGTAAAGGTCCTGGCTTCAATCTCCAGTACTACAAAAATTAATCAATTAACACACACATACCAACTTGGCTGCTTTTGGTTGAAAGTCTTTGTTATCCAGGAAACTGACAGTTGACACAGGAAGAAACCACAAGCAGAGCCACTGATTTGCTCTTAAGGGACTACACCGTGAGTTCTTTTTTCTTGCCAAGAACTGTAGACCTTGTTATAATGCCTCATTTTCTACCGCAAAGCGACTTTGCCTCTCCATGCCATTCTGCAGGGCAGACAAGGAGCAAATCCTGGGCTGCACAGAATCTGTTTCCCTTACAATATTGGTCACAGAATGCTTTCTTCCTCCATAAATATTTCAGTCGTCACCCATTTCCACTTACTGTCATCATAGTCACGTCTCTTCTGCTCTTTTATTTTTCCTTTGTAATGAACATCTTCCTTCAAAGTTCATGTTTGTTAGTGATGCCTCCTCCTATTGCATTTACTTCCTTGAAGATGTAGGTAGGTGCCCTGCTCAGTCTTCCTCTTGAACTCAATGCCTTCAATTATCCAGGAGATCCTCAGGGCATTAGCTCCTGCTAAGCACTGTCCTAGTTTTCCCATCCAGTGCAAGTCACTGCCTCCACTGCACCTCAAGACCAGCCTCGGAGGGCTGAAGATGTGGCTCAGGAGCCAAGAGTTTGCCCAGTGTGTGGCAGGCCTTGAGTTGGGTCCCCAGAACAACAATTAGCAATAACAAAAAATACGCGCCCCCACCTGCAATCTCCCTCTCACCTCACTCCTGCTGTAACGATGACCCCTTGACCACACTGTACTTTCAGTCCCATCTTTCAGCCACTTCTAGACAGCAGAACTCCATACTCTACCTTCAAAACCCCCTCTTTCTAGAAACGCTGCCCTGAAAATTCCCAAATCTAGATCCGTTCAGAAGCATTCCATCTCCTCCTCTTCTATATCTGAGCTTCTTTGGAAAACCTCCCCCACTCCATGGAGGTTAGTGTCTTGGCTCATGGATGGTCCACGGTTGCAGCTGAGCCCATGATTCTGTTGCAGTATCTTTCTCCTGTCCTGGCTTGCACCCTGTGGCAGCGAGCAGGTCTTCACCATGTTCCTCTGCTCACCACCCAGCCGTCACCAAACCTGCACACATCACCTAGCCTCCAGCGACATCAGGGAGCAAAGGACAGGATGTGAATGGTTTCAGTGTTCACAGCCTTCCATCTTCAAATCTGTGTGCAAGGACATGAGCCCTGCTGCCCACCGAAGTGTCCCTCTGTTGATGAGGGACAGCCTCGTTCCCCATGTCCGCTAGTGACCATATTGCTGCATCTTCTCTCTTTTTTCCTATTAATGTTCCATTACACCAAACTCTTTCCTGTTCGCCTTTCCTCTTCCTTGTTATTGCTGGCTGACTGGGAGCCGTCACACAGAGACATGTGCCACACACGCACTGCTCCAGGATCCCTCTGGGGTTGTGACCCTCTGGTTCCATCTGTGATTGCTGTGACCCTGTCTTCACTTAGCACCCTTAGCGAGTTTGTAACTTTCTAACACTTCATCAGTGCAATTTTCTTATGCTGCTTCAGACCACCGCTTCTAGGGTCCATGCTTTAGTGCATCTAACATGTCACAGAGTCTGTTCTAGTGGTCCCTAGGGACAACATGAAAATCCGGAGGGTGAAAAGGTTGGCAACATGGGTGAGAGGAGCCATGGGTGGGTATAGATTAGAAGGGTGGCTGATTCTCAAGTCAGTGGGTGATCCTGAGGCCTTTAGTCTCTCTCTCCCTCTCTGCCTCTCTCTCTCTCTCTCTCTCTCTCTCTCTCTCTCTCTCTCTCTCTCTCTCTCTCTGTGTGTGTGTGTGTGTGTTGTGAGAATTTAACTCAGGAGTGAGCAGAATTCTCATCCCTGTACATTTTATTCTGAGATGAGTTCTTCAGACTGGCCTCAGACTTTTGACCCTCATGCCTCTGCCTCCTGAGTAGCTGGAATTGCAGGCTATTCTACCCTCCTGATGTACACCCCTCCTTTGTGAGAGAAAGACAGATCCCATCTGCCAGCCTCTTTACAGCTTTTCTGGTTTCTGACCTTCAAACAGTTCTAAGTGATGTTACTCTAAATTCTAGGAGATTGGGAGGTTTATAATTTATATTTTGTTGCATTTATTAATCTCTTAAGTATGTTTCTAGACAACTCCTTCCCAGACAGTTATGAATGATTTTTTAAACTGAGGACACAGTTTGCTTTAGTACAACAATTTTTAAAAATCCACAGACCTACCTAAAACTACCATCATTTCATGCAGAACAGAACATCAGATCACAGCCATGTCAGATGGAGAGGAAGTCTCATTTTTCCTCGTGGTACAGTGTCTGGAATTAGAAACTCTTCGCAGATGCTTTTGAAAATGTAAAAGTACCCTTACTTTTCTCTCTTTGTCTTAAACCAGTTAAATCTTTACTACACAATGGCATTAGTGCATGGACCAACATTTGGGGGTCACCTTCTTAGGGAAGAGTCCTAGATAAAAACTAATGGCCCATTTGTATATTTGTATTAATGATCTTGCAATGGTAAACACAGAAAGATTGACACAGAAGGATTCTGTCACTCTCCTTTGTCTCACGGAGTGGGTTCTTTGTGTGTATTTCCACATAGCAATAATGTATTGCATTTTATGTGGCTTTTTCTCATATGTATTGGGAGAATGGGGATATTTTCATGGTCCCCTCTCTTCCACAAAAACAAGGAATCTTGCTTTTGGCTGGAGGTTCTTCTCTCTTTGTCAGAAGAAGACAGCATTGCCCACATAGAAATCCACAGATAAAACTCTCTTCTGTCACCAACAGAGACCTTGGAAAAAATAACCTAAACACTGTGGAGTAAAAACATTATTTTTTTCTGAGTCAAGTAAATGGAATTCTTGAAATAAATATGAGACTGGAATGTTCTGAAACAGAGTGCTTCTGTTTTCTCTTTCTGATTTCCAATGAGAACAGATGCATTAAAAATATCTATATAAACTTTTAGCCTAGCTATTTAAAAGCTAATATAGGGTATGGGAAATGGGGAACAAAACTTGACTGGCAGCATAAGTGATGGTCCTTGAATGTCTGATGGGAAACAGACCCAGACTTTGATGCACAAGCAGGAAGAATAAGACAAGGAAAGTAAAATTGGTTCACCCAATAAAGCAAGGAGCTAACTTGAGAGGGGAAACAGAGAGGGCTTATGAAGGAACAGTAGGTAAAAGCTAGTTGCTGGGAAGGAAGGAGGAGAAAGTCGGCCTAGGAAATGCTGCTTTGAGACAGTGTCCAGGAGACTCCAGGAATGGAAGGTTTATATACACTAATATGCAACTTTCAGTGTTGTGCTACCTTACTTTCAGTCTTTGGTAAATTTTGTTAAGAGTATCATCCTGCTGGGCGATACCTTTGGAAATCTCAGAGAAGAATCCATGGTTCCACATTTGGTTTGAGGCAGAGAGAGGGAGTAGACACAAGAGACGAGGACTCAAGGGAAAGACAAGGAAACAAAAGAGGGACTTTAGGTGAGGCGGTAACTACAAGAAGTGAAAAGTCCCCAAGATTCCTGAGAAAGGCAGGAGTCAGCGAAAGGAGGGATGGAGGAATCAACTCGTTTTTATTGTAGCCTTAGGAGAAGGACGGTGCTCTCAGGAGATCGAAAACTTGGAATCCTATGCAGCCGCGTCTTGGGTCGTACTTGCAAAGGCGTCTGACAGTTTTATAAATGGCAGCCTCTTCTGACTTGTTAGTGACAAGTTGAGCTTCACATGGGGTATAAACAGAACTGGGAAATCTGCTTGCAGCATCCAACCTCCTCACGTCGTGGAAGGACCAATGAAGTCTTACTCTCAGCATCCAGAACTTTTCCTAGGAAATGGCTGTGATGGCAATGGTGTGGCTTCTGGGTTACATTATATAAAATATCGACTGGCAACGTAAGTGATGGTCCTTGCTACATAATGCTGCATTATGTAACATACCATTTCCTTCAAAGCTCATGTTGGGTTTTCTTTCTTTCTTTCTTTCTTTCTTTCTTTCTTTCTTTCTTTCTTTCTTTCTTTCTTTCTTTTTCTTCTTTCTTCTTTTATTTAAGAAAGAAACATCAAACAGGAATTTCTGAGATCAAGAACAGGAAATGAGTGATTCATCAGGCTGGATTTCACCCAAGAAGCTGTCTCCACAGCTATGGAGAAGAGCTGCAAAAACGTTCCCGAGGTCTCGCCTGGTACCGTTTCAAAGCAGCCAGGCTGAGGACTGCAGAGCTCTCTCTGCAGTGTGATGAAGGACAGTTGGAAAGTCCAGCTTGGACTCCCCTGAACTACGTCAGCCTGCTACGCTGTTCACCTGGAGCGCCTTCCAGCTGCCTCTGAATCTGCATTTGGAGGTGGTCCAGGGTGACTCAGGACCGGGGAGAAGGTGAGCTTCTTCCAAGGCAGGAGCAACAAGTTGCATGTTCTGCTCTGAGTGACTGCAAGGCTGGTTTACTGCAGAAGCTGCATCGCCATGCTGTTTCCCTAAATCTAATACAGTGATTGTTACCTGGAGAGGATGTCCTTGGAGCTGGGGCTAGGGCTCAGCTACTGCTGAGTCATTTGTGCTCCTTCTCTCTCTCTGTCTCTGTTTCTCTGTCTCCCCACCATCTCTCTCTCTCTATCTCTCTGTCTCTCTCCCTCTCTCTCTCTTTCTGTCTCTCTCTGTCTCTGTCTCTCTCCCTCTGTCTCTCTCCCTTTGTCTCTCTCTATCTCTCTGTCTCTGTCTCTCTCCCTCTGTCTCTCTCCCTTTGTCTCTCTCTCTATCTCTCTGTCTCTGTCTCTCTCCCTCTCTCTGTCTCTCTCCCTCTGTCTCTCTCTCTTTCTGCTCTCTCTGTCTCTCTCTGTCTCTCTGTCTCCATCTCTCTCTGTCTCTCTCCTTCTGTCTCTCTGTCTCCCCCACTCCCTTTCTGCTTGCAAGGCATTCAGCAAAATCCCAGGGCTTTGCTTCTCTCACCCAAAGCCCCAACTAATTCTCCTGTGTATAGCCTGCTGACTCTGATGAGTGTGATTTTGGAAGCAATTGCCCAGGCAAGAAGCCTGGAGACCTGCCACTGGAAGAGATGCATCGCCCTCTAGCATGTCTTTTTTGAACATATGTGATGGTCCAGGGGGTGAGAAGTGTTTCTACATCCTGTCAGCGTTTCCCGGACTCAGCCCCCGAACCTGTGCCACACAACCTTTCCCTACCAATCCCACCTGGTCATGGGTGGCCACTGTCCTATGCAGCTGGAAGCCTTGGGCAGACCTTGCTGGTCTCTCTGTCCCCTTCATTCCTCTTCTTACCATGAGTGCCATCTCTCTGAACCATTTGTTTTCACTGCGTCATGCCCTACTCAAAACTCGTCAGAGGCATCTGCAGTATCTTTGCTGCATCAGATGTATTTTTTTCTGGGTCTTATTTGTGTTTATTGAACTGCACAAGCTTTTTCAACATAAACCAGAGTAAGCTGGGTGTGGTGACACAGCTGTGAAATCCCTGCACTTTGGGAGCCTGAGGTAGGAAGATCATAAATTTGAGCCCAGTCTGGGCAATTTGGTGACTTAGCAAACTCTGTCTCAAAATAAAAATAAAAGATAGATAAATAAAACAGGCTGGGTGGTGCACACCGCTGATACCAGAACTTGGGAGACTGAGGCCAAAAGATTGATGTGAATTTAAAGCCAGTTTGGGCCACATAGCGAGTTCAAGGCCATCCTGAACTGCATAGTGAGACACTGTCTCAAAATATACATAAATAGATAAATATAAATAAATAAGTTGACTAGGGATCAGTGTAAAGATCCTGAGTTCAACCTCCTATACTGGAAAGAAAAATGAAAGAAAAAAAAAGAAAAAAGCCAGGAACTATATGCAGGAGCACATATGTGTATCATACATGATAAGCCATCATGTGAACTTTTTCTGTCATTTTACATTTTTGACAAAGGTTAAGTCCCACATGCTCTTGTAAGTACCTATGTCCCCTCTAGGGGTCACTGAGAGAGCCTGAATGAGTTCACAAACCTTGATCTAAATCCCACATTTCAAACCAGGTGAGAAGGGCACAAAGAAAACCATGCCTGGAAACCGGATGTCTGCAGCAGAAGAGCAGACTGCACTTCCCTCCACGAAGAGACCTTTGCTGAGCTAAGGTAGTGGGAGGCTTCCAGCCCAGTAGATGTAAGTGTAGGGCAGAGGTTTCAGGATAATTTTGTGTTTCTCTCTGAGAGTTTGCAGTTGTGGGTAAAGGTCCCTTCCTGACCTGGGAAATCCTGAGTGCAGAAGATCCAGTTGAGTGGTGTCCACTGCAGGGTGAAGGCAGACATTTGACTTTCTCAAGGTTTAAGTTTAGTTTGTAGAGAACAGGACCAGACTAAAATTTTTGTTTGTTTATTTATTGTACTTGGAATTGAACACAAGTCCTTGCACCTGCTAGGCAGGTGTTGTGCTGCTGAGCTGCATCCCCAGTCCTGCAAGTTCTTAAAGGGTCCCCCACGAAGAGGACCAATGTGGAGTCCACTGCAACTGTTAAGAATCTTGATGGGGTACACTACTGAGGACACTGCCTTGCAAGAGATATCACTGTCAAGTGTGTCTTTTTGAATACGTGTGATGGTCCAGAGGTTCAGAAACACTTATATGTCCTGTCTGGATTTCCAGGACTCAATCACCAAACCTGTCCCACACAGCCTTTTCTTGCCACTGCCACCTGCTCATTGGTGGCTGCTGTCCTATGTGGACAGACACCTGTAACAGACCTTTATGGTCTCCCTGTCTCCCACCCTCCCTCAGTCCATCCTCAGTGCAAGCTTTCCAAACCATGAGTTTTCACTGATGATCATGGAGAGCACAGGGCTCCCCAAGAAACCTACAGGCACCTCACAAGAACTGCAGCCTCAGGCCAAAGTACCACATCAGCAGGAAGAGCTACATACAGCAAAGCACCATCCTCTCTCCACTCCTGGTCCCTGATGCAGAGGACAAGAAGGAGGAAGAACGTGTTTAAGATACAAAAGGGACAAAATCAAATTGATTCTCATTTTCACTCCACTGAATTTGACTGTACAGTACATCTTCCACTTACACATAGACATGCACAATAAACCAAAACTTTTGTTCTTTTTTAGAATCAGTTCAAAAAAGCTCTTTAAAAAGATCTAGTATATATATCTTAGCAAGGTATGTGATGTTGGTGGCATAGAATTAATTAGTAGCTCTTACCTAAAAGAATTTGTACAAAGGAGGTTGTCATGAAACCATAGCAATAGAGTGTGATTTACATTACCGTTTTACATTTATTGCTTGCTGTAGCCACTGATGCCTACTAGAGGAACAGATTTAATGCAAGATATACAAATGCATAAGAATTTACAAGACTGGCTTACAGTGGCCACCCACAGAGTCAAGTATGGAAGAGTGCAGACTGTCTGTCTGAACACTGGAGATCAAAAGGGCCCAGCTAAAGCCCTGGATCTCAGCCTGAGAGAGTCTGTATCAGGAGGCTGAAGGGTCTGCGCTGGAAACCAGGAGATGACGTCCAAAGGGAAGAGACTGGAGCACCTCCAAACAAACAGAAACGAGCCTTCCTTGTTCATTTCTCCTTTATACCAGCCAGGTGGCAAGCTGCCCTAGGGTGGGTCTTTGGTCTTCACTAAACTCCTTCGGCCACGCTCAGAACTATGCTGATTCCATTTAGTTGGGTGTTTCTCGCTGGCGTTGACACAATCAGTTAACTATCACACTTGATTGTGTTGCCCAAGAACTTTGCCCTAGAGCAGTTTACATATAGCATCCAGAACTACAGAGGGAAGAGACTTGAAGGAAGTTATTAGCTCTGATGACCTGGAATGAGTCTATTTCGTCTATCACTACTTCTCCAAAATCAGCTATGTTAGTATGCAGACCAAAACTTGCGCTTCTGTCAGTCCTTGGCTTTGTCAATGACTGTGTTCGAATGTCTGTGTTGTGCCCTGAAGTTCATATGCTGACATCTGAAGCCACAAGGTGATGATGCAAGGTGGTAAGGCCCTTGGGAAGGGATTAAGGGATGGCTTTAGTGCCTGTCTCTCGTCCCTCTTGCTGTGTGAGTACAAAGTGAGAAGACAGTCACGTGTGAGATGGAAAGCAGTCCTCACCAGGCTCTGAACCTGCTGGCACCTGCATTGTGGTCCATCCTGCATTTAGAAACATGAGAAGCAAGTTTCTGTTGTTGATAAGCCATCTAGTCTATGAGACTGTGTCACAGCCTCCTGGGCAGACTAATACAACTTATCTCCATGTACAGTAGGGAGCCTCCCATCCTCTGCTTCTTAAATGCTGTGTGTCTTAACATTTCAGCTCAAGCCCTGCCTCCTGACCTAACTGTGATCTACCCTTGAGGTCCAAGACATTTTCATTTTCCATTAGTGCTTCATCACTCCCTGTCACATGGTATCTCTTGACTGCTGTTCCCTGCAGACTTGTGACAGACACTGCCGCAGGCCTGTCAGCAGCCAGTTCCCACCTGGAAGAGACAGGTACAACGGTTGCTTAGTTTTCCTTTCACTGAGACAGGGAAGGAAATCTGCTTGGACACAGGAGAGAATGTCCCTCTGTGTCTTTTTCCAGAAATGATGTTGTCGCTATGAGATACTTGGTGTGTATGCACCAAATTGTGACGCTGAGGGGACACATTGCCCCTCCTTGAGGTGCAGCCAGGATACAGTAACTTGACAGGTAAAGTTTACCGGAAAGGATTGTTAACTAAACAAGAGATTCCCTACAAAGGGGTAAGGAGACCTTTGAAGAATGCAGGCATGGCAGATTAAGGAAAAGCCATACTCTTGGAGCTGCTGTAGAGTAGCCAAAGAAGGAACAAGCCCGGAAGAAAGCCCAGCTCCTGTGAGACTGGAGTCACAGCCCACTGCCTGTGCGTGACAGGAGAAGTGGGCTGAGGGGCCTCAGGACAGGACTGGCAGGCAGGAAACTGCACATCGTGATGCTGGCAAAACTTTCTAGGGAAGCACACTTTGCTGTCCCTCAAAGGAGTGAGAGTGGCTGAGAAAAGGGGGTGACAGTTGTGTCAGGAAGAGTAAGAAACACCCAATGGATTGGGGATTTAGCACAGTGCTAGGTGTGACCAAAAGTACTCCACGAAGTTGGAGGAGCCACCCTGGGCGTGAGTGGCACCAAACGCTAGACTTGGAATCTGAATGCATTAAACAGGGAGAGAAGAAAGGAGCCTCCCTTCTGTTCCTTTGGAGGGCTCCAGTCTTCACCTTCCCTTTGGGAGTCACTTCCTGGGTTCCAGCTCAGACCCCCTCAGTTGTCCGATATGGACTCAAAAGGGTCACTACCCTGAGCTCCATCCAGCCCTTCACCTGGATCCTATAGATCTATCTCCAGGATGCAGACCTTCCTTTTGTAGTCTTTCACATCTGACCCTGAATGGTCACTGTAAGCTTAGCTTGTAAATCTCATCTATATCTTCTATGACATCTGTTTCCCCAGTGAGCCCCAGCTGATATGAGGGGTGATGGCAAGCTTTGTCCTCCGGGATGCCATGGAGACATGTTGAGCATATGCCTGCTGTGATGCCCAGTGCCCACCAGGAAGCTGGCCCAGGACTCTCCTGAGACCCTACTTTGGAGTGGAGAGAGCACACCATGCTGTCCTGCTTTGGAATCAGCCTACTATGGACTGAAACCCCTGAAAACTGTGTGTGATGAAATAAGTCTTTCTTCTTCTTTTAATTTTGGATGTTAGTATTTTATCCCCAAGGACCTTTGCCAAGAAAAGTGTCACACTGAGTCCTCTGCAAAAAGAGAGCTGTTTGCAGAGCCCAGGAGCAGATCCAAGAATGGAGAGCTGGGGAGCGAGAGGCAGTGCACTGAGGACTGTTACAGGTGAGGAGAATGGATGAATGGTAGGAAAATGTGTCCGGGATGGCGTGGGGAGGCTGCCAATCCAAGCTCAACCTAAGCCAGCTCTGTTTCCAGACTCTTTTTCGTATGAGATCATAAATCGTTTATTTTTCATACCACTTCTGGCTGGAAATGCTGTTACTTGCAGCTGGCAGCACAGCCAGGCACCAAATAACAATAATCACCCCACAATAACCACACATACGTGATGCCCTGTCAGGTCATAATGGAGCTGCGTAGTTCCTACTGCCTACTGACATTGAAGGCATCACCATGCCAAAGCGCAAGGCCTTGCACATATATTTGTGGGGATCTCAGTATGAACAAACCCACTGTACTGCCAGTCATATAAAAGCATGGCACAGAGAGTTAGGTAGAATCTATAATACTAGGTAATGATAATAAACCACTGTGTTACCCATTTATGTATTTGCTTTATCATCTTTTTCATCATTATTTTCTTTTACAAAATTTTTAATGAATATGATATTTGTATGGGCTCCAAAGTAGTCCTGTGATACTAATATGTGGTGTGGAATGATTGAATCAAGATAATTAATATGTCAACCACTTCAAATATACAGCGTGTTCTCCTCCTATCTAAACATGTTTGTTTTTTGAAAATCTTTTTTCACTTTTTTTTTTCTATCCTCTTTACACACCACAACCACCACCACCACCACCCCCCCGCACCCTCCTTGCTCCTTCATCCTCTCTGGGTTCACACTTTTGGGGAGACAATTTCAATAAGTACAACTGTTCTGGTCCTACCCATCTTCCTATAAGCCACCCTTGTACCTCCTCCCTCTCCCCTTTATTCCTTTCCTCTTGTCTAATAATCATGTCCCTTCTAGTTTCTTGCCACATTTTTTTTTAGATTTCACATATTAAAGGGGAACATATGATATTTGTCTGAGTTGGGCTTGCTTCATTCAACACAAGGGTCTCCAGATCTATCCACTTTCCTGCAAATGACAAGTATTTATTTTTATTTATGGCAGAATAATATTTCATTGTGATGGTCTAGATCCATGTTGTATCCATTTGTTGCTTTTGATCATTATTTTGTACTTATTAAAAACAAATTGTTGCTGTGAAACAGCCTGCCTTGCTCTGTAGGCAGGCAGGAACCTCAGATTTTCCTCATCAAAAAGCCAAACAAGAAAGGGACCTAGGCCACCTATGCAGAAATGCTGTCCCTGGAGTTAGGACCTCTGTGACGCTCACACAGTGGCAGACTGGTCTCAGGACACGTGCCTAACAGCGAAGCACTGTTATTAATGATTTGTGATGAAATTTTATCTGACAATAAAGCAGCATTGTTTATGTTTATCAAAGTACTGTATGTGCATGACCAACAAACGTAAATGATGCTGTAAGGCTTTTCATAAAAACAGCGGCCCTAAATGTTGTAAGCTCAGAAATTCAAAATGTGCCTTTACCCTCTGTTCTCTTTCTGTAACGACTTACGAGGTTGCCCCTGTCTGTAAGATTTGTGTAATTGCTGTTTAACTTGCAGTCTTGTAGCCTGCCCACTGTGCAATCCCTTACCTGCCCCCCTGGTTCCTGTAACTGCTTGCTCCACCCCTTGGTTCCTATGGAGATAAACTGATCTCCAAGCTTTATCCCCTCCCCTTGCAGTCTGCAGCTTTAAAACCCTTACTACACCAGCCCCCAGTGCACACTTCCCCAGTGAGCTCCTAGGACAGTGTTGGTGCTGAACTCACCTAATAAAGTGCTTTTCTTTTTATTTTTGGAGTCTGTTGTTTTTGACCACCACACTAAACTCTACTTATTTGTCAACCAAAGTCAACTAATTAGCTGAAAATGCTGTTACATGCAGCTGAAAGTACATGTGAAAGTGCTGTGAAACAGCCTGCCTTGCTCTGTAGGTGGGCAGGAACCTCAGATTTTACTCCCCAAAAGGACACACAAGAAGGCGACCTAGGCCACCTATGCAGAGATGCTGTCCCTGGAGTTAGGACCTCTGCGATGCTCACACAGTGGCAGACTGGCCTCAGGACATGTGCCTAACAGTGAAGCACTCTGTACAGTTTTTAAAACTTGTAATTGTGGTACAATACACACAGCATGAAGTTAACTCTCTTAACCATTTTGAAGTATAAGCACATGAGGAATAATTCATTTTGTTGTACAATCAAATCTGCCTTATAATTTTATTTTTGGTTGCTTTCACATACCTGAGACATTGACATTTGTTTCCAAAAATGCTGGTTTTCCTTGATCACCTGTAGATATTATCTTTTATTTCCTCCTATAATGCAGGTAGGAAGCTTATTTAACAGCTATTTCTTTCTTCACCCCCAAATAACTATGCAAATATTTTTAATGGACTTCAGTACACATTCATTAGTCTATGTACCCACAATGGAGTACAAGCAACTCCTTCTTTACCATAAATTATAAGCAGAATCTTATTCTCTCTTTGAAAATCAAATATATCTCCCTCATGTTCTAAAGTTAAGAGGAGAGATATAAACACCAATTTGCCCAACTACCATGCTAAAGATTGAGCAAAGTTTTGTATCTTTTTAACAAAATGTCCAAGTGATCCAAGGTTACAGGCAGAGAGCCAAACTTCTGTTTTATTTCCCAGTTTGGCTTTCTGAAGGTTTAAAATAATGTCAGTCTTTTTGTGGGGTGTTCCCTCTGCCAGGGAAGATTAGGGCATTATAAAAGGCCTTGTGTGCTGCTGCTAGAAATTATTGCTGAGTGTCTCTGGCATATCCAGGTTATCCTTCTGGGGTAATTCTGGCAGCATTTGGCAGTTGTGTTCATGTCGTGGGGCTCACTGCATGGCTCTTGTTCTGAGACTTGTGCTCTGTCCACATGATTTCCCAGGTTTAAATCTTTTTCTTTTCTTTCTTTCTTTCTTTCTTTCTTTCTTTCTTTCTTTCTTTCTTTCTTTCTTTTTTTTGGTGGAATCCTTTATCTTCCCAAGGTACACTCTGGTGGCTGTTAAAAAGTGGCACATGAAACGTACATTTTCTAAATCCTTGCATATCTTAAATTTTTATTTTGCATGCACATTTAATAATGTGGGTTTTGTTATTGTTTTTGAATAAAATAAAATTTGAATATTTTAAAATTCATCATTTTAAGCTATATAACTATTTTTATTATATTCACAAAGTTGTACAGCCACCGCTATCTAACTCTGGAATATTTCCATTATTAACTGTGTAGTTAACTTTTTGGTATTTATACATGGAGTCTTCCATAAAAGTTCCTGAGAGGAAAGTCTGTATATTATGTACCTAGAGCTAAGCAAAAAAAAGTTGCTCTTTTACTTTTTTTTTTTTTTCAGCACTGAGACTCAGGGCCTTTGAATGAGCTACATCAGGCTTTCACTAAGTCACCAAGTTGCTCAGGCTGGGCTCATGCATTTGATCCTCTTTATACTCCAAAGGGCTGGGATTACCGGTGTGTGCCACCACGCCCAGCTAAGCAGCTGCCCACTAATGTATGGAGAAGAAGAAAAGGCAAATCAAAGTCTACAGACTGCTGTCTGTGGGTTGATGGAATACAAGACTTCGCCGAGAAAGCCTATAGTCTCAGAACAGTTTATCGGAGCTGAGGATGGCCTCATCCAATTGCTAGCAAGGAGCCTGGACCTACAACTACAAGAAAATGATTCTGCCAAAAACCCATGTGAGTTTGGATGCAGATTCTTCCCCAATAGTGCCTTCAAATGAAAATGGAGCCCAGCAATCTGTTGATGACAGCCATGTGTGATCTCAAGCAAAAATTCAGCTAATTGGTGTCCAGAGCACTGAAGCCCAGAAACTCTGAGATAATAAATATTTACTTTACTTTGCCATAGTTTCTTTAAGCTACTGGGTTTGCGGTAATATGTTACACTGCCATAGAAAACTAATACCATCTAGCCTCGAGATCTTGCCATGGCTCATTCTAATCACAGTGCCAGCATGGAACACCAACCTTGGTGCAAAATCTGCCAGCACCAAGAAGATGCCTGACACACTGAGAAGCTGCCAAGCTGTTTGGACCCATTCTACTCCAACATTAATCTTTATGTTCCTGTATAGAACAATAGTCTGAGAGACCAAAAGCAAATTTGCAAGCTCAAATCATGGTGAATATCTTCAGAAATTCTGCATGTGGGAAAGGCAGGAACTCAGAGTGGATCCATGTACTGTCACTGCTAGGGCAGAAAATTTGGAAATGTGAGCAAGCATCCTTTGTTATGATCTTGGTTTTGTTTTTCCTCTTTTATCATCGGCTTGTTTTGATGGCTGAGGAGTCTGAAGCCCAAAGATCTGACTTGAAACGGCTTTCAGATTTGGAGTCACAGCCTAGCGTGGCTGCTTCCTGACTTCAGCAAAGTTGCTTCATGCCTACTACTAAGTCACTGCATCCAGAAACCAATGCAATAAAACCTTACTTTACATTTGTATATGGTAACTACCAATTCGTACAGCATTTAGAATGGGGTGACACATCATACATGCTGAATCCCCTTGGGAACTCTCTTGTAGTTTTCTCTTGCTCCTTTTTACCCAGATAGTTACTCTGACAAGCAACAGTTGCTGAAAGTTTTTTGTTTTTTTAACTTTCCCATCTTGATTCCTGTGCTGCTTCTCCCGGCCCTGTTACGCATACAGCTTTTGTGCAGCCTGAATCACCATGTTCAGAGCAGAAGGTTGGCAGTCTGGGTGGCTTTGGGGTATGATCTGAGCCTGGAGTTTTGTAGGTAAGCAGGAAACAAATACTCAAAGGGCTCAAGTGTTGGATTATGTTTGCTTATTCACGTTTGCCTTTTGCTGTTAAGCCCCGATCATATCGTCTACCTGCTACTTTGCACTTGATCGAACACCAGGACTAATCATGGTTCTCAGGCTCCTTAAATCAGATGGCACATGGTGATTAAGCATTTTATGGGCAGGATTTCCACTGTCTGTACTTGACCTGGGTCCAAGGGGCCTGTTTTTTGAGACTGTGTCTCTCTATGCAGTTCAGGCTGATCTTAAACTCATTTTGTAGTCCGGGAAGGCCTGAAACTCATGGCGATCCTCCAGCCTCAGCCTCCCGAGGGTGGGGATTGCAGGAGTATGCCACCCCGCCCAGCTCTAAGGGGCCCCTTTACACTTCCCAGTGACACATTTTCCCTTTCCTAAATCTTTATAAACAAGGTTTCTAGGTAGAAGCAATCCCAGAAAAGGCACTGAGATAGGGAACTGTTTGGAACATTTAAGGAACTCAAGCAAGAACAATGTGTCTAGAAAATGGTAACTAATGGGTTCCTCCCATAGGAAGTTATCAGGCCCAGCATGGCACTGTCCAACATGGCACTGGACCCAAAAAAACGACAGATGGACCCAATACTGATTTCCGTGTTCTTCCTCCAAGCTGGAATTGAACTTCCAGCCTTTTGTGCAGGAGCCAGCGTCTGTCCAGTCAGCTGTCACTACGTCATTCTGCCTGGCCCTTTAAACTCCACCCCCTGTCGAACCTAATAAAAGCCCAAGGGCTTCTTTGTCTGCCTCAGAGGGATCTTGCGCTGTTCTGCAGCCCTTGCACCTGCCATAAAGTCCTTTTTCCTTTTCTATCTTTGTTTCACTACTGCACACACACACACAAACCTAACAATAGCTACGTTAAACCGACAGCAAATGAGATTACAGAGTGAGAGAGGGTTCAGCACAGGAGGTGTTAAGGAATTTGACAATGCTAATTGTAATGAAGGTTTTATTGTTATTGACAATTTAATTAACAAAGTAAATGACCAAACTTAAGCAATAGAGCAAAAGCATCAAATACCATACTATGTCTCTCACAGCTAATGTTTCCATCACACTTCAACCAAGTACTCACTATTAGGAGGTTTATGTTGATGAATCGCTTGCTTTAGGTATGGTTTGCTTCAGGAATTCTAAATAAAAATGTTGCTCTGTGTCATATAATTTTGAGTTTTATATAAGTAGAACAATTCTGCCTGTCTTTATTAGCCATTATTTTTGAGGAATCAATCTTTCATTTTTTGGATTCAGCCAGGTAGAAGCATGCAGTAATAACTGTTTCACTGTGGATACTATTCTATGGTACAGTTCTCTCAATTGGTACTTGTTTCCAGTTTTTACTACCAGTGCTGTGGACATCTTTGCATACGTGGCATAGAGCATTACTGTAAGAGTTGTTCTTGGACATGTAAATAAAATTGTTGTGCTCCACATTTAAAAAAATCTTCAAAGTTAAGAGACAATGCCAAGTTGTTTTCCAAAATAATCGGACATATTTATATTGTGAAAAACAAAATATAAGCTATATTTTTTTCTACATCGTTGCCATTACAAAGTGTTTTCTAATTTTTATAAATTTGCCATTTGAGATGGGAACAAAATTATACCTTATTATTTTAATTTGCCTTTCAGTTACTATTAACAAAGTTTATGATTGTATCATTTGTTAGTTTGTTTTTTATGTTCCTTTTTCTACGAAATGACTAGTTACATTTTTGCCCATTTTCATATTAGGTTATATTTTCATATACATGTGTAAGTTTTTTGTAGATATTAGATAATAATGCCTATTACATTTAATGCATTGAGGATATCTTTGCTGAATTTATGAACTGTGTTTTCCTTTATTTGTAATGTTCTTTCATAATGATATTTATAATACAATAGTTAAATTTCTTTTTCTTTCTTTCTCTCTCTTTCTTTCTTTCTTTCTTTCTTTCTTTCTTTCTTTCTTTCTTTCTTTCT